>JARWCS010106374.1:0-15088 GCA_034783895.1 Geukensia demissa | reverse complement strand
ACAGAGATGATGCAAGAAAACTATGACGATTGATTAGACATTTATTAGACATTTGATTTACTGTTAAATAAAAACGTAATAGATCAAGTAAAAGTTTGTGTTGGTCTTTCGGAATGAAAACGGAAAATGTCTAGTTGCAAGTTTCTGTAAAATTTGTTTATTTCGCGAAAACATAATTATAAATTTTAAATCCGTGTCCTTTCGCCCTATCAACATGTTCGCACTGGGTTCGTTCGCCCGAGTCCGTTCGCTCTATATTTTTGATTGATTTAATGAGGTTGTATTGCTTAATGAATCTCACATGAAAACTTGGTTTATTTATGAAATATTCCAAGAAAAAACAATTTCTAAAGAATTGTGTGAAAAGGTGAAACTATATTTTCTAACTTATCATTTAAAAACAATAATCTATTCTTCAATTACTGGCTAAATTAACCCTTTCTATCTGCTTTTTGATAATTATTGCAAGATAAACAAAAACAAGCTTTATTTGTCTAATGCACATGATTAAAGTCAAGGCGGCAAAATAATTAAAGTCACAGTTATAAATTAGCAGACATAACAAATTTCGTTTTGTCTTAAGAAAAAATGAAGTGCCTGACAGAAAATATATGTAATCACATCAAAGCAAGACAAAAAAATTAAGTCGGGTTGAAACACTTGCATCCCATTTTTTATTTAAATTACCATCAGAGCAGACAAACCCAGTGCGAACGAGTAATAGGGCGAACATAAAACAGGGCGAACACGTTTTAGAGCGAACGGACCCGATACAGATGCTGTGTTTTATTTATGTTCAACCAAATGAATGTTATTTGTATTTAAATATGAAAACACTTATAACCGTAGTACAAAATGCTATATCAAAGTTAGGTTTGTGGAATTTTGCCAATAATTTGTCGTTCGGTGTGATAAGTCGTCTGTGTATGCAGCGAAAGAACATGTATCAAGTTCACACGGCGTGAAAGCAGTTTTCCCCTTTCGCACTTTCTATATACAGTGGGAAAAATGAGCACGTTTTGCTACCCCGCTCTGAAAAAATTGTTGCATATAATTTGACAAACATAAATTCAAAGATATTGCCTAACGGTCTTTGCATGTCAGTTGAAAATCTCTTGATTTTAATATATGTAGTTGTGGTGTGACCCTTTTTAACGAACCATTATTCTGCTGGGAGGACGTGTTTCAATGTGATATAATTTTAAGTGGCTACGAATGATGTTACTTTTTTTAAAGTATCTGATACATAGTAGAAGAAGAAGAAATAATACACTTTTAATCAGTATTTTGCCGAACAATGGGATAAAATATGCTTAATTAATTGAATATCTGTATTACATGTCTCTGGCAGGATATAAGAAGTTCGGCTTTCCTTCCGGAAAAAATGAAACTGGGGACAATAATTGTGGTTCCAGAATGAAGTGATAGACAGAAAAAAATAGAAAGTGTCTTAAAGGAAGAACAATATTTAGGTCTGTTTTAAAAGACAACCTGAACCAAGACAACTTAGGCCTTTTTAGATACAACTCGGACCACTTTTCACGGACATGTTGGACCACATGTGAATGATAAATTGGAGGGTACATGTACATGTATCTTGGACTTGTTTTACATGATTTTACAGAGATAATCTAGCTTTTATGTAGACTGATTAAGACCAACATCTTAGACAATTTATGCCACTTTTCAACACAAATAGACTTATGATTGTTTCATATTCATGAATAATAAGTAATACAAAGGATGACTAATTAAAATAATTAAAGTAAAAGAACCTACCTTTGTTGGCCATTTTCTTGAAGTTCTTGATTTTCTTCAGATGTAAGTAACGATGACAGTAATTCCAATAATCCCAGGAGAACACAGTATGAAATTTAATTGACTAGTATAGGTTAATTAGCTAATTCCGAGATGAGATGAAAGGAGGACTCGATCAACTGTTTAAATATCACAGATGTGTTGTTTAGATTGGTCAGTTTCTTTTCTATAGGCCACGCCCGTCCCGCACATGGTCTCCTCATTGACAGCACTCCGCCCTTTGAGAGATTAATTGTAATACACATGTTTAATATGGCAATTTTTTTTAAATGATTTTTAAAATAATTTTATTATTTTTCTTTTCTAATATTCCCTTTTTCTTATTTGTTTGTTTTTTAAGACCAATAGTTTTGTAACTTTTAGAAGATATATAAATATATATATATATATATATATATATTCGTTTTTGTAGTCCATAAACAAACAACTAAATTACATGTATGTGATAGATTTTTATTTGTAATATTTGACAATTTTTTTTTTCTTGCATTCTTTTTTATTTTCATTTTTTTACAGAAGTCCTATTTGTTAAATAATAAACACGTTTCCAAGAGCAGTACACAACAAATATGAAATTGTGCGATCCCTTGACAGGAATGTAAAAAAGGACAGCAAGTTCTAACAATATGTCTAGTCATTTGGTTTCCATTCAATGCAAGCCGTTCAAAATATGTTACCAACTCAGGCAATTCTTTTAAAAACTGATTAAAAGAAAGTGACTTGCTTCCAATTACGACAAATAAAGACAAATGAAAATACCGCTGCATCAAGTTTCAAACAAAAATTAAAGGCTAAATTCAGACATATATACATGTAAGTGCATAAATTATGCAGAGTTAGAAGATGTAATACGCTGCATTTTGCTTGAACATTTAAAGATATTACAAATATGCTATATATACAGTTTTATACACTTAAATCAAGAAAGAGACGGCAGACTTATGCTTTATTGGAAAGTTATGAAAAAGTTACAGGAGGAGGGTATACATGTGTTGTTTGTCCTATCTGTATTAAACAAAAAAACAATTTTCTTTAAAAGAAAAAAGCATGCTCATTTTGCACTAAATTTGAACCTTCTTGAATTTTAGTCGCAAATGCACACATATACTCAACAACAGAAGTAAATTCCCACGTCTTCTTCTAGATAATAATAATAATACTTTATGGTTTTTGTTAGAAATTTTATAATTTCTTATTTGCTTAATCATAAGCATTAGCTTGAAATTAAATAATGAGAAGAAAATTTGTTGTTGTGGTGACAATTAAAGTTTCATGCAAAAATGGCAGAAAAAAAAAGAAATTCTGAGCATTCTAATTTCAAATGTGTCTTTAATACACGAAAATTAATCGAGCGACACATTGATGCTCATTTTCATTGTTTATAAAGAAAATGGATTCTCCAAAAACTTACAGCATTTTTTTTGTTTTGGGATGAAAAATGTGGCCTTTTCCGAAGTCAAAAATGCAAATTGATAAATTCTTTATTTATACAGACTTTGGACTCCAGAAATAATATGTAAAAATGATTCATTTTAATCACATTTTCAAAAGTCAAGAGTCAAACGAATTTTAACATACAAGAAATTAATGGAAATAGTGTGTTACTTTTGTTGTTTAGTATATTATTCAAGGCGTTTTTGAAACCGTATTCGAATTTTTAGTCGAAAGGAATAGTATTATATAAAATTTTCAATCATGGATCCACAAGGGGCATAATACATGTAACAAAATACACAAGACAGTAACAAATAAATTATTTTAAGATAATGGTATAATTTTGAAACGTTTCTTCTTTTGTATAAGCCATTTTTAACATTATGTCATCAATTTGAATAATTAAGGCAAGAAAGGATATATCAAGCATAATGACATATGTGCAATATTTTTTAGAAATTGCCATGAAAACAAAACCAATGCAAGTCTGTCAGCTCTATTTTATGGCTTTTAAGGTGGGCGCTTCTTGTGGATTGTGTACTTGACATGCATTCATAACAGGATGTCCTTTCTTTGATCATCTTTGACATCGTTTATTGAAATCATAATACGGCAGAGTTGTATGTCCTGATTATCTGTTTATAGTTATAGGTAGGTACTCATGTCATTGATTAAACAAATGTGGTTTCATGTAATAAATCGGGGTAAAAGATGACAAGCCATTAAAATAAAAATCTTTACCAGTAAATTTAAAAAAAAAACTCAAAAGTTATAATAAAAGACACAGATGTTCGCTGCTCTTGTTTTTGATTTTTGGTTAGATTTTCGAGATCCTCTTGTTTTATCCATTTAGATGGCTTTAAAAATTTCGCCCAGCACCCCCCGCTTTTCTTTTTATATTCTTATTTCAAATAGTTTAAAGGATCTTTCCTGAAAATCTTATGAAGGAAGTTCTTGTTATTTTTTCATAAATTGTTTTAGTGATTTAGTAGTCAATGTTAAATGCATAAAAATCTAGAGAATTCGTTTTTCCGCCAAAATTTCAATGGCTTAATTATATCTCAGAAGAAGCACACGGACCTATCTTTTGGTTTCTTTGTTTAAAAACTACCTTTTTATTACAGCCTTTTGAAAAGCTTGAAATTTCAAAATTGGGTAGCGAACATCCTTAAATGAGATTTTTGGGTGTTCATAGAATGATGTAATGCTTTCATTGGAATATATAGATTGTTGTTTTTTAATAACATCGCCGATTTCTGTACTGAAAAAGCTATTACGTATCTTTTTCGTTTCTAATTTTGATATGCTTTCTAAACTTTTTAATCAGTCTGTAGTTTCTATACTATAAAATTGTTGTCTATATGTTTAAATGTTTGGAGAAGAAAGCCCAGAATGGGAAAAAATCCCTTACAAAAATCGGAAAAAATCAGCTAATCGTAGGACACCGATACCCACTGTGAAAATTTGCAAGAGGATTCGGAAACAAACAATTAGCTTACATGAATGTGCTTCCTTAAAATATCACATAGATTTAAAAATCAAGCGCAACAATTTACATATTGATATGTTAAGCTGCAAATATGACAACATTTTAGGTTTTTTAGTTACTTTTCTTATGTTTTTCAGGTGATAAATAAAATCTTTACATTGAACAAATTCAAGGTCGGGAAAGATAATTTACAAAGAGAGAACGAGAGAATATTTCAATTATTCAAGCTTTTGACGGAAATGTTGACCGTATATTTCCAAAAGTCGTCTCAGTTTCGACATTTTTAAATCCAGGTTTTTGAATGAACAAAGAAAGAAAAGGAGTGATTTGAAGGGAGAAAAACGATTCCTTGGAATCAGTTTCGTTATTGAAACAATAAATACGACCTGGACATTCATTTTCATTGTAACAAAATCAATATAGAATCATGCAAATATTCACAATGAAAACGAATGAATTGAAGCCTATAACTTACACTGATTTCCTCGATTTGCATTTTCAAGCCATTGATAAATGACAGTATTTATCTTCATATAGCATAGCAGGCAATTATAGTTTAAGTTTTAAAACTATATAATTTAAAGATAATGAAAGGTATCTTTATTTAATTTTTTTGACATGTGTTGTAAACATATTTTTGGTTATTGGAAGTCTCCAAACCTCGTTGGTAAGGTTGCCACCATTTAATTTTCATGATTCTGAATCTGCATACCAAATTTCATTGTATAGTTGCTGAATTTTAGCTGACGAGACTTTATGAGTACTGAAGAGAACGTCCTTAAAGTTGCACGGACGATGGTAAATTAAGACCAATTAATTTAACCATCGAAAAAGAATCATGCAATAAAACAAGCAAGACATGATGCAAAATAATAAAATATAAAATATATTTATTTGTATGCAAGAATTTTAAGGTAGTTCATGCTGGAAGTTTACCATTTTATTTTCGCCACGCAAACTTGGAAATATACATCCGTGCAAATGTTGGGCTTTATGTTGGAACATCAGCTCTATGTCTTACTTGTAGGTAACCTCTTGTTCGATATATTTTTAAAGAATATTTATATATGAATTCTTAAGCATCAGTTGTTTAATTTCAAACGATGAGAGTCATAACCAAAATAATGGCGTTTTCACTGACATAGTATGACTATTTATTGAGAATAAAAGACGTCCTCAAACACATGCAACATAAGGATATACAATGTACTATTTGCAAATGACCACATAATGTATAAATAATAAATCTTTTACAAACACATATCACAATTACAAAAAGAACCTAAAAAGGGTCACGTAGTACAATGATCGCAACAATACAGAACTGTATATACAAATATGTCTGTGTGTGTGCGTGCGTCTCTCTCTCTCTCTCTCTCTCTCTCTCTCTCTCTCTCTCTCTCTCTCTCTCTTCTCAAAATATATCAATATAGGCTTCTGCAAAAAATGATTGTAACTTTAGATCTTTAATTCAACTTAAGCTAAATTTTAAACATAAAATGTATATTTTAACAATAAAATATTAAATAAATCATTTTAATATTCAAATTATATGTAACATAACCATAGCAATAAATATAAATTAACTCCGCTTATTTTCACGAGATTGATTTTCTCTCGCGAGTCGGAACGACGAGCAAGAGAACATCAATCGAGTGATAAATAGACGGAGTTAATTTTTTATCGCTGTTTTGGATCGTCATTGGCTGTTTACCTTGGCAACGCCACGTGCGCTCCGCGTGCGTCCTTAGTTTCTAGCGATAATTTGGAAGTATCTGATGATAATAGGTTTTTACTCGCATAGATCATTATAATAAAAATATCAGGCGAAAAGATCGAAGAAAATTTATACAAAATAGCGATAATAATAATTATTATTATTATAACTATAATAAATAATAATAATAATAATAATAATAATAATAATAATATAGAACCAAGACATACATTTACACTCATTCTACGAAAAGAAACATGCTGCATGTACACGTATATGTATTTTATAAACGTAATGCACGCTAAATTACACGATGCACGCTGAACTAAACGATGCACGCTGAACTAAACGATGCACGCTGAACCGAACGATATACGCTTAATTAAACGATGTACGCTGTACCAAACGCAAAATTAAACGTTATACGCTAAATTAAACGATGCACGATAAACCATACGATGCACGCTATTCTGCACGATGAAATGGGAGTTTCATGTAGAGAGCGTTTCGTGTAGCGTTCATCGTTTCGTTTATGGTACATGGTGCATCGTGCGTGCTTCGTCCGTACATCGTGCGTACATCGTGCGTACATCGTGCGTGCATCGTCCGCACAACGTCCGTTCAGCGTGCGTGCATCGTGCGTGCATCGTCCGCACATCGTGCGTTCTGTTAACTTATACGTTACACGGTCTGTATATGAAACATGTTGTAAGGTTGAACTAGTTTAAACATGCGGCAAATCAACAACAGCAACAGAGGAACCACAAAAATCAAACATACACACCAGGCCAGAGACAAAGTACATTTGTATGTAGAATATTTAGCAAAAGTGACAAAATACTGTCATCAATAGCCTAACATAAACATTTAGTCAACCACAAGGCACAATAAATATGCAGGAACAGTTTAGGGCAGACTGAACTTTATTTGAAATATTAATGTCAGGCTTTATAATTTGAAAAGCCGATGAACACATTCCTGACTTTAGACAGACACATGAGACATTCTCTACTATGTGCAATAAGTACATACATCCAATCTGAAACCCAGCTAATATAATCTTTTTTTAATAATATAAAACGTCATTTGAAATTAACGTACTTTACAAATTTAAATGAAATTTAAAAAGAATTTGAAGATGATACCATATGGGTAGACAGAAATCGTTAAATCAGAAGACAGACAAGGCTGTGACCAACAAAAAATACAATCAAAGTACGTCACTCAAGAGTACCACGAACCCGTTCAAAATTAGGTGAGTTCATATGCTTCGAAAGGGGTAGCAACTTCTGATATGCTCAACTAGTGGCACCAATAAATCCAGTGTATAGTCGAAGATATATAACGTCATGGCTGAATGATTCGTTCCCGGGATGCTGTTAGATCTCTACTTCGATTTATTTCATTTGTCCTTACAAGGCGCTAAAACAAACAAATTCCTTCATCCACATGACGATGTGTCTGTAAATGCTAACTTAAAGAATTACAAAACCAAAATACCTCTTTTAAATTAATTCAATATTAAATATATATTAAACTAAAACATAGGGAGATGCATTAAGGGAAGAAAATGGTCTTGTTTTTTGTTTAAATTCTTATATTTACCATTAGTACTTTAATGTTTATAATATACAAAAATTATATTCAAGATTGAACTATATTCAATTAGTTGCAATTTGATCCGGATGTTTAATTTGCCTAATTTTTCCCCACACTACCTGTTATATCACTTTGTATATATTCTAGCACAAACAGGGTATTGTCCGTGTGGATGGAATCTTTTCAGTGGCCACTGCTACTATTTCGGAAAAGATCGCCTGACATGGCATGAAGCTAAGGTATGTTTAACAATGTTTAACAATCACGTCGAACATTCGCATTTGTGGGCAAATAAATATGTAATATCATTGCTAAATTCATACCATCTCTATAACTCTAATGTGGCATAGATGTGTGAACTATCAAACTGTTGAATTTATAAACACCCACTAGCAATTCGGGCTACTTCTTGTCTTTCTTTTATTAGTACGGGGGATTTTCTTACATTATATCGTAATTTTGTAATATTTTGAAGACTTTTACTTTGACGTCAAAGATTCATTCATAACAACAACCATCTCGCCACTTACTGCGTCTAACTTGATAAATAAATTTCTAAAGTTTTTGTTGATTTCAGAAAATATTAACTGCTTAACATTGATGCCAAATAATTCAAGGCTCAGTGTTGACTAGAAATTTACAGAATTTGAAAGATTTAAATAAAATAAAATCCAGAAACTTGAAAAAATTCTCCGCCAAATCCTTCTTGTTGGGTGCAACACCTAGCTAAGCTGTGTAAATACCGCAGCGGAAATGTACACTGTGTGGAGTTTGCGGTACTATAATAAAAATTCAATTTATAAAATTTTAATTTGATGTAAATCTCAGACGATCATACCTACCCTTCCCAGTGATTACAATATGTAATGGTATCATCAGATACAATTTAAAAGGAATCCGAAGATATCAAAGGGGCAGACAAAAATCGTCAAGTCGGAAAACCGACAAGACTATGGCCAAAATATGAAACGAAAGCCATAGAACACACAACACTACATTGAAAACTAAAGCTGGAGTAACACGAATCCTATAACAACCCGGTAATTTCAGGAGCTCCGTAAAGGTAAGCAACCCCTGCTCCATTTGAGACACCCCTCGTGTTACTCAGTAGCCGGTTTATAGTCAAAATTGATGTTAGTCACAACCGGTATAGGAACGGATTTGCAAACAACTAGAACTTTATCAATGATGTAATAGAAAATGTGTCAGATCTAATGCTGTTTTCCATAATGATTTGTAAAATCATACCGGTATCTTTTTATATACGAACCCTACAAAAACTAGGGTGCGTTCAAGAGCACCGGAAGTGTAAGAAACCCGTTCTCCACTAGTGAACCCGTCATGTTACTAAGTAGACAAAGCCGATGTTAGTAGCAACCAGTATAGGAACAAATTTTTGCTATTACACTGGGAAGATCTGCATTGTCATTTGTGATATGAATATTTCGCAGCGATCAACCAAATCATGATGGCGACCGAAAAAGTTCTGTAGTGGTGACTTTATTCTTTTCAGAAGAAACTCATGCTCCTGTCATGTCTCAATAAAATCCTAATAGGAAGCTCACGCCTGGGAGTAGCGTATCAAATGGAAAATATACTCTCCATATGTATGTTCTTTCAGAAATGAAAACCACGGGTCGTGAAAATAATACGTTTGCGTAAAAAAACTAACAAGAAAACAGACAGCGCAGTGTCAACACTCACGTAATGCATGAACAAAAACCGGAAGTTGCATCTCGTGATTTTTGTTTCATGAATAGGTAATTTATCATTTACCATGCACTCAAAATCTCGATTTTCCTATGAAATGGTCAAATATAATACATTCTAAAATCATTATAATCTAGGAGGTGACAACAAATAACACAAGTTATTTCTCATTCTGGTTTACTTTTTTTCAAATGGTTAAGTAAGTTGTCATTTAGTTTTTATTCTTTACTTGTTAAGTTATATTCTTAAAATATTTTTTTGTATGAAATATTTGCCGCTGGGCGTTAAGGAACATCATAACAATTAATATAATTCGTAAGACTTTTTTCAGACGAAGTGCGAGGAAAAGGGAGGTTATCTGGCGAAAATATGTAACAATAATGAAAATGATTGGATTAAAAACGATACTACAGGTAAACCGCTTTACATATATGTGTTTATGTTAAAAACTGCGAAAAACACGAACGATGATGAAACTACTGCATATAAGACCGAATGATAAGGATAATTCAACATAGAATCTCAAGAAGTTCATGAAACATAAATATTTTCAATTTGGATGAAGGACGTTAAGTACCCCCTTTTTGGCACAAAATGTAATGTTGTACGATTGTTTGCAATATGACCTATCTTGATGTTAAACAATGAAACTTCACATTTTATGACGAGTTTTAAAATAGTTTGATTTTTTGTCGTACTGGCGTCATTAACAGAACCCAATGTGTCTTATTAATAAAAAAATAATGAAAATTTTAAGCTAAAATTTTCTAACTTTTTCCTTAAGTCTAAACATTTTCGAAAACGAGAATTCCACATTTTTGCCAGCTGGTGTAGTATGAATAGATCTACATATATCATCACTAACATGTTGGTATACATGGAAAATAAAATGCAAGAACATTTTCACATTGAAAAATGGGCCAAATAAGGTCCGTATCGTATTTTATACTTTCAAAGGTAATTAAGGCTGTAGGTAAATTAGCTTAAATCCCAGAAAGCGTATTTTCATGACAACGTCGTTTGTGACGCTATGCATTGATAACATATTTTTTTTTCGTTTAAACTTAATATTTAATTATTAATAATATTATAATATTAATAATTATTACGTTATTTTGCTCAAAAGGAGGTTCGTGTGTCTTCCGCCATCTTTGATCGGAAACTGTTGGTATTGACTTGTTCTATAATTGCAATTATTCATTCAGAAAGAAAATATGTGTACAAAATTTAAACATATTGTAATTTTTTATCTAATGAGTTACATGTATCCACTTTACGCATTTACAAAGGATAAATAGCTTTCCAACATTTAAGGAATAAAATTGCCATTGGAAGTAACCCGTTGATCCTAATTTTTTTCTCTATTTTTTTCTAAAAATATATATAAATGCTTCTTTTTCCTATTTAAATTCAGAATTAAATCGTTTTATCTACTCTATATCAAGAAAATAAGATATTTGTGTCCTTTATAATCAACGGAAAATGGAGGATTCTGCATAAGACGAGTTTCGAAGCATAAATATTTGATTGAAATTTTTAAACTGCACAATAAAGGTTATCTGCATACAAAGATTTCATTTTTATTTAGACACCCGAACCTCCTTAAATGCTTATTTTGATTGTTTCACAAGTTTATAATAAGACTGACTAGACGCACATTCATAGCACGAGAACGTCGTTGTCGCTTTGCGTTTTGCGTTTTTTACAAAATTTGTTACCGTCAACACTTTTATACGCAAAAAAAAAAAACGAAAATAAAAAAACATTTTCTAAAAAGGTACGTTTGAAGTGAATAGCTAATCACAACATTAATACACCCGCGTATATTTTCATTTCGTACCGGACACTGAAAGTATATTCAGTTATGCATCTTTATTGAATGATAAATGAAGTATATAACATAATTACCGAACAAATCAAGAGATTAAACCCCCTTTTTCAGGAATTATATCTTTCATCATATACATGATATAGTCATGATAGTGCATAAAACGGTGCACTCGTTCAATGCACCATAGTCGAAATAAAGGTAAGAGAGAAATGTCTTCATGGAACACACATGGTTCGCCAAATTTGAAGTTGTTTTCATTGGCACTAAATTTGACAAACACATTAATGCACTCCATGAATATATTATTTTGCTTACACTGCAAGCTATCTTGTTTGAAAGTGATATTTAAGATACAGCTCTCAATCTTCACAAACGCTCTTTTTTATCATCTACTTGCCGAGTTTGCCATCCGATACATATGATCTAGTTTGCTAGCATTAAACTGCGAGCAATAATTGGGAATTACCTTGATTGTACTCTGATATACTCTGTTCGCGTACTTTTCTCTTTAAATTGTACGCTTAACTGTTTGAAGTGTGTTTTGAATTTATTATTTCTTTATTTCATCTTTGACAACGAAGAAAGGGGAAGATTTTGAGTCCAAAACTAGTAAAATTCCATCCTTTCCAATGTCAGTACTTACTTTTGGCCTTCGATCATCGTCATTTACAGTTTTCACTTGTATAGTTGTGAATGTTGCCGTATTTCCACTATTATTTAATATTTGAACTCATTTGTTATCGGAACGATTTAAGGGTCGCTGGAATCTGTGCGATTTATACCTTGTTTGGAAGTCTTAAGGTTTTAACTTTTAATGTGGGGTTATCTCCTCAACATTAATTTTAAAGCCATATCTTTTTTTTTATATTCCGCTATTACTCCTATCCTGATTACCAGTCTAGTCAATCAGTCACAAATCAACATATACTTGTCACGGAATATGTTTCAACGTACGTGAACGCAATATAGTATCTCTTAAGGAAGTGGTTGTGATGGTCAGATTAAAAAGCATATCCATCCGACAGCAAATGCAAGCTTAAAGTGAAACCCGGTTCAGTAAACGCAAATTTTACGCAAAGAAGTTGCTACTTCTATCAATACTAATATTCATTTTTTCAGACCATATTTGGATTGGTGCTAATGGGTATCAGACAACTCAATAATAGAATACAACGCCTGGGCACCAGGTGAACCGAATGATCAAGAAAATGAAGATTGCGGTCACCTGCGAGACGAAAACTCTGAATGGAATGACATAACCTGTACCAAGAAGTTAAAATACGTCTGTAAAAGAGATACATTGTTCCGTTCATAAATCATTTTGCGGAGAACCAGACAAAGATCCTGCTTGGAAAAATGAGTTTGTCACAGGAAAATTCAATATGAATCTCTTTTTCAGCATATATAAATATATATATACTATCAATGAACCTCAATTCTAATATTCATACAGCAAACTTTTTAGAAGCTTACTCATATATCTGCTTGTTCTGTGATGATACAGGACTTTAAAGACTGGACGATTCATAAGTTGTTGATAAATATTTGAAATAATATGTAAATGGTCAGAACTGTTCAGAAATTTTATATTTCTGCTGACCATCTTAAAGTTTAATCGACTGTGTAAATACAAGCTAAACCTTGAAAAGTACACAATAATCTTAATTTCAAATTTCAGGTTGAACATAAAAATAGTACTTGTATATTCTGTAAAAAGTTTCAGAAACATTACGATTCGATCAGCGTAACTCGTCTTTTTCTTTTATTTAAAAAAAATTAAAATAGCGTGGGTAAAAAAACAATTCCCAAATGAGCTGTTTTTTCTTACGAACAGATTATTATGATAACGTTTGCATTATCTTTTATGTTGGCATTGTTATGTATCAAGACATGTATGTGAAAAACGGGTGACGTTATTACTCTCTTTGAGTGGCAGTTCAAAAACAACTCATACACTGTCACTGTAAAAGTGATACGTGGTGTAGAAAAACTACAAATCGAGAAACTATTTGACATGATTACAGTCGTTAAAGTCAAGATTAGTATTTTTTTAAAATCAGCATCCATTGAATCCTCTTGCAAAAGCCCATTTTCATGTGCAAGATATGTAATTCATATCTAAAATATGCAAAGCTCGAATGGCAAAACAAAGACGTGTTATGTACACGAAACAGTGTCTTAACTGAAAACAGGGTTTTTGATAAGCATGAATCACCACTTGTCTTATTTTTATATGGACTGCTAACTAATATCATATAAAAAACAGGTTTCACAACTTATTATGACTGGTTTATTAAAGTTTTGGTATTGCATAGCTCCAAGTAAAAACGTTTTGCAGAATTTGATGGCTATAAGGATGCAACAAGGATAAAAAATTTAGATTCAGGAACTACATGTATGTACTTTTTATTTTATTTTTTGCAATGCAGATTTCATGATCGAAATTTCAGGTACTGTCAGATGTACTTGTTGCATGCGAACCAGCAGTTTTATCTTGAAAAGTATCCTTACATTTCCCGGATACCTGGTCGTTTTCTTTTTTTAAACAGTTGAAGAGTATATTTTGTACTTCCGCTTGTAAACTGAGTGATGTGTATAGTGATAATGATATCCTTCAGTTCGTTTTACCGTTCGGTCACTTGATCAATGTTCCGTCTGTCCTCAGAAATTTCTCTAACAAAACTCACTTGATTTCGACGAAACGGATTACTCTTACAAAAATCCCTGTATGCTAACAAGTGCTAAAATCATCACGGTTCCGCCCCTGTTAAGCCACTGTTAACGTTTTGTTTTGATTTGTTCCGAGAGATTATTGAGAGTTACCCGTAGCAAAACATACCCAGTGTCATTACAACAGGTAGAGATTACAAGTTTTGAATGGACGTACCATATTTTTCAACCTATGTTATATTAAAAAAAAACAGATGCAAAGAAAGGGAGATTTTCTGATAATTTGAAAACACTTGACAATAATCAATTGTAACTGAATTATTAGAAGAATAAATAAAAATGATAAACAATTTTTAACAGTTTCTTATATTTAGAAGTGTTAGGACATTATGAACTGCCGAAAGATTGATGGCAAAATATTTGACAAAACCCACTAAAGCGATGTTCACTAAGTTATTAGTGGTGTCACTATACCATGTATATCCAATTTACTAGCGATGAGTATCGTAAACGAAAAATCGTATCGTGGGTTCAAAATGTCATAAGGTCATTTTGTTTAATTTTTGGTGCGAATATGCAAGCCAGGTTTTAGTCTGTCCCCTTAATTACCTTCACTTTGAAGACCTGAAAAGTCATTTAATTTTTCTGCAAATTTGAAACCTCCCCCCCCTAAGTTACTTGTATCTTTTTATTTAATATAAAATTAAATCGATTTGTCATTGTTAAATATGGTTTATTGTTTAGTGATGTGGTGTTTGAGATTTATACTATGATTGATATGTATGATTAGTCTGTTACTAATTGTAACCTTATATGACTT
>JARWCS010106265.1:0-15091 GCA_034783895.1 Geukensia demissa | reverse complement strand
TTATTTTTCATCCGATTTTGATGGGGGTTTTTTCATTTTATTCCTCTCAATGAGAGCTTTCGGTAGTTTGTCAACGGATTTTCGCTAACTCATACCGTTTTCCAGCTAAAAGTGGTCAAAGTAGTGGGAGGGGGGGGGATGGGAATTCAATTTCTTTTAATATGGAAAATTTTTATTTTATAAGAAATACAGTTAAGACTGGTCTTGATGATTCTTTGTTGAATAAGGAAACTACAAATGCTTCTGTACAAAAAAAGGTAGTAGTACCTTCAATGAACAAGAATTCCACACATATCTTTAGTAGAGGCAGGGATGGTCATTCCACATCCACCCCACTGAGAACTGAAGATGATGACACAACAACCAATCAGAATCAACCAAAAAGTGAATGTCAGAATAGTAGTAGAAAAATGGATACCAGCAATGAAGATTATCAAAATTTAGATATGTCAGAAATATTCGATGATGATTTTGATGAGGAGAATGTTGTAGGTGAAGATGAAAGTGACATATGTTCAGAGAAAAATGAAACAGAGGAAAACATAGATCTTGGAAATAATGAAAACATTGAAGAAATTGTGGATGATGGTCATAATGGGGAGGAAAGTAATAATTATGAGCCTGTCCATCTTAATAATATGGGTAAAAATCTTGATGAGGAAAATCCTGTTTCCCAGGAAAATATCTCCATGGAAGATGAGGAAAATTTGCTCCAGGATGATGAAGAAAACAATGAAAATATTCCTGAGAAAGATGAGGAAAATAGAAACTACATTCCACGGGATGAACAATTTGAGAGTATTCAAGAATCTGAAGGTGATTTAGATGATATTTATCAAGAGGATGACGAATCTGAAGATAAATATGATGAAAATGAAAATCTTGAAGAATTGACTAATAATAAACAATTAGAGTTTGAGGATGAATACCAAGAATTTGAGAAAATAGATCAGGCTAATGTGGATAATGAAGGTGAATTACATGAAAGTATTGAATCTGAAGACTTGGAAAATCAACCACAAGATTCTGAAAATAGTATTGATGAGAGCCAAAAGTTAGATATATCTAATGACAATGACCAAATATTTAGTAAGGAGAGACAAAATCAAGGAAATGAAAGTGACATTAGTCAGGCTGATGAAGTCGATGAAATGGGGGACTGGGAAAATGAACGAGAAGTGAATGGATTAGATACTAGCCATAGTGAAAATGATAGAATTATTATTATCGAGGAAAGCAGCGGAGATGAGAAACAAAATGACAAACCAGACTCGGAAGAGAATTGTAATATTAGTCAAGAAGTGGGAGAATTCATAGACATTAAACAGGTTGATAAATGTAGCAACTATGAGATAGAATTTAAAGATGAAAAAAGTCAGCCCAAGGAAATCCTTGAAGCCTATGATCAAAGGGATCAACCAGGTAATGGAGAAAATGATATTAGTAGTCCATATAGGGGAGATTTTGTTGCAGCCCAACACATACACTATTCTGAGAAAATTGAAGTGGATGTAGATCAGAGTAATCTCGATGAGGAGAGCTATGAAAATGCAGATGAAGAATGTGATGGCCAAGGTTCTAAAGAAAATAATTCTCAAAGTAAAGATGATGACGACGCAGGCAATTTTGAACAAGAAGAAAGCAAAGATGTGGAAGAATTAATTGATTTAATTGATGTTGTACAAAATAATGAAATTCAGATTAGAGAAGATAATGATAACATTCTGACTGTTGAAATAAATGGAAATGAAGACAAAGATGGATGTCCAGATTCTGACGGGAGTAATGATGGTGGTGTAAAAATGGAGAATATTGACGCTGAAAAGGCAGATACCATTTTGAAGTTTGAAGGTGAGACAGATGACATAAATATTGAAAATGATGATGAGGCAATAGATGAAAATGATGATGAGGCAAAATATGAAAATGATGATGATGCTTTAAATGAAAATGATGATGAGGCAATAGACGAAAATGATGATGAGGCAATATATGAAAATGTGGATGATGCAATAGATGAAAATGATGATGAGGCAATAGATGAAAATGATGATGAGGCAAAAGATGAAAATGATGATGATGCTATAAATGAAAATGGTGATGAGACAATAGATGAAAATGATGATGAAGACCAGGAGAAAGAAAACCAAGCACATGAAAAAAGTGTTGATAATAGTCAAAATGAGGGCGAAATTTCTGAAGTTGAACAAGTGGATAATTTGGAGGAGTTTGAAAGTAAAGAAAATGGAAGTAATTGTGAAGACAGCCTTAACAATGATTACCAAGAATTTGAGAAATTTGATTCTGGAGAAAGTTTTGATTGCAAGGAAATACAAGAATTGTCCAACATGGAACGAACAGTCAGCAGCATTGAAAATGTTACAAATGTAGATTTGGAAGAAAATGTTGAGGGTAGTCCAGAGTTGGTAGGAGAAATTTACACTATTCAGGATGAAACCAATATTAAATCATTTGAAAATGAGAAAATCGTTGTTATTGATGATACTGAAAATGAAGATGTTGAAACTGAAGAAAGTTTTAAAGAAGAACTAAATGACCAGGAAAATAAAGAAACAGATAAAGGGAATGCTTATGTTAACACGAGTCTTCATGATGAACAACAGTCAGATAGAGGGGAAGAATTAGTTAGTGGAGAGAATGATGGTGTTGGCAAAAATTATGGCATTGAACAGTCAGAAAATTATAATGATAAACAACCAGTTAATATTGAAGGTGGAATAGATGACAGTGGTCAATTAAATTTGGTAATGGATGAATCAAATGACATTCAAGATGACCAGCTTGATATGCATGGTGATGATGATGGTGATGATAGCTATAACCTTGGTAATGAAACAAGAGAAATGATTGCAGGTGAATTAGATGAAAACGGCATTGAGAACTGTCATTCTGAGGAAGACATTGATAACTGTTTTTCTGAGGACAAAAAAAATGCAAGTAAAGACCAGTCTGATGAACATCAAGAATGTGTAAAGCATTTAGAACATAGACAAGAATTTGAAGAATTGACTGGAAATGACCAAGTTGACGACAATGAGGTAGATAAAATTGACCATGCAGATGATGACTATATTGGTATAAATGAAACTGAAGGTGAAAATGTGAAGTATGAAGACAAGATATATGAAGATCAAGGTCATAAAGAGAGTGTTGGTAGTTACCAAACCAAAGAAGATTTTACTGAATATAAACTAAAAGATAACTTTGAGCAGGTTAAAGGTGAGATAGATGAAAACATCAATGACTCTGCTGATGAAGTAAATGGTACTGATGAAAATGTGACAAATATGCATTATAATGTTGACATTGAGACAGCAGAAGATGGCAAAGAAAATAAAGTACAGAAAGGTCAAGATAATGACCTGATAGATGAAAGTAAAAGGAAATGTAAAACCATTGGTGTGAATCAAAAGAATAATGTTGAGGAAGATGAAATTGCAAATGATCCTGATGATAAAATTGATGTCCAAGAAGATAGTAAACAAGAGATTGAAATCATTCAAACATATGACCGTGATGGAGAACTAAATAATGGAAGTATGGGTGCCATATTTAACATAGATTTGAATGAAAGGGTACATATAGATGATGCAGAAAAGTTTAACAATGAAGTAGATGCAGATGAAAATGCTGAGGAAAGAATGAATGAAACTGATGACCAAGAAGTCAAAGATGGCGAAGAAAAAGCTGATCGCCAAAACCTGGACACAGTTGCTGAAAATATTGAAGAGCTTTCAGTTGGATTAGATAAAAAATACAATAAAGCTGAAAATGGAATAAAAGATAGCAAAGATAAACACAGAGGTGAACAGCAAATTGTTGACAAGGAGGAGCTTAAAAATGAAATATGTAAAGACGATGCAAATGATGAAAATGTACAAGTGAATGGAAACTTTGAGCATCCATTAGATGAAGATAAGAGGAAGACTGTAAATGAAATCTTGGATAAAGAGGATAATGTTGAAATCATTGATGATGATCTTGAAGATTTCAAACTAGAACTGAAAGTCAGTGATGAAGATGAAGATCCAGATCAAGTAGGTGAAAATGTTGAAAAGAATGATGAAAATGTTGAAGACAATCATGTCGATGAAAATTTTGAGGATGACAGAGAATCAGTACCTAAAATTGCTGAAAAGGAGAGTAACAAAATTGAAGAAAGTTATATTGCAAACATTGAAGATGAAAATATGGATGATGGAAATCTGATGATCCTTAAAGAGCAGCCAGATGAAAATCATACTCAGGAAGTGGATACTGGAGTTGAAATAATAGATGGTGAAGAAATTGAAAGGATTCAGACTGAGAAGATAGATGAAGACTCTGAAACATTTGCTTCTTCTAGTAGTCATACTAATGGTAACAGAAATCTTGGAGAAGTGGTCAAGAATGAAGAAAAAAGTAATGGAGATACTGACAGCAAGACAAAAAATGTCCAGTTAGAAGTAGAAGATATAGATACTGGAGGTAATGCTGAACTGGATGCCAATGATGAAGTTTATAAGCCAATGGCAATAGATAAAGGAGGAACAACTGTTAATACAACTGTTAACAAAAAGTCTTGTATCAGTAAAAATGATACGTGTCTGAATAAAAGTAATAATAATGTTGATAATATGGGAAGTCCAGAGGACAATAGTGATGGTGTAGAAATTGTACAGGAAAATCTTGACATGGTTCAGCTGAAAATTTCCATGGAGAAAACAGTTGAAGTGGTAGAAGTGGATGATGTTCCTGTTGAGAGACCAGTTATAACTAAAGGTCCAGCTATTGAACATAAAAAACCAGTCATAAAGAAGGAAATGTGTACTATGGTGTGTACCAGTACAGCAGTTATATCAAATATTCAAAGCATTGTTGCAATTGAAAGCAATACTGAAAAACAAGTGGATAAAGTGGACCAGGAACTAGACAACAATGAAGAGAAATATACAACTGAAATTAATACTGCATCACTTGAAGAAACAAATCAATACAATGACAGGGCAGGTTCTATTGAAATTAATGAGGTAGGAGTTGAACCAGAGGATAGTAAGAGTTCTGGTGACACATTCTTTAATGAAACTCCTGAAGATGAACAGCCATCTTGTATTTTTGTTAAAGAGACCAGCTTTGTGGATAGTATTGTGGTAGAAAATACACTGAGTCCTGATATCCGAGAGGAAAGTGTCACAGATGATACTGTTGATAATAGTAGTGATAAAGAGTTACCTCCAATTGAAAATACCTCTGTAGTTGATGGAATGGATCCTTGCATTGTTAAAGAGAAAATTACTCATGACAGTACTGCAGAAATAGAACAGAAGACCAATGACATCATTCCAGAAGAAAATTCTTTGGAGACTGCTACTGCAGACATTAACCAAGAGAAGCAGTCCATTATAACTGAGAAAAATACATTGGAGTCTTTAAATACAACAGTTGAACAGAAGGATCTTGATATGGAAAAGGAAAACAGTCCCACTGAATGTTCTGAAAAATGTGAACAGGTGAAAAGTATTGTCATGAAAAACCATGAAGAATCTGCAGTTGATTATGAACCAGACTGTCCACACATTGTTGAGGAGAAAAATCCAATGGAAAACATGTCTGCAGAAAAAGAACAAGAAAGTCACTCAACCTGCAAGGAAATTAACCTAGGTTATCCCTTCATTTCTAAGAAGGAATTCCAGATGGAAAACATCAGAAACCAATCAGAGAAAAGCAGTGCTCATGAGATCTCAGTGGAAAATGTTATGGAAGGTCAACAGCAACAGAGGTCATATTCTAATGTACAAGAGAATGATAACTTTACTAATGATAATGAAAGTTTTGAAGGCAGTATCAATGGGGATAGGATGAATGAAAATCCAACCCTCGCTGACCAAAAAGGCTGGAAAATAGCGTCTACAGAGATTTGTACAGAGAATCCATCAAAATCTAAAGACAGAATTCTCATGGAAGATAATAACGAAGAAACTGAAAATGACATTAATAATATTGTAGAAGAAAAATGTTTCCCAGATAGTACTCCTACAGATGTTGAACAGAAGAATCATAACTTCAACCCAGCCATAATGACCATTGATAAGGAACCACAGAATCTTGTAATCATTGAGAAAAGCGCGGTGGGAACTACTGTGTACCCTGAAATGAAAAATCTTAACATTATGGATGAGAAATGTTCCTTAAAAATAGCTGATGGTGATTTACAGGAAAATATGAGTAGTGTTGAGAATTGTGTGGATAGTATTAGTGCAGAGGTTAATAAGGAGAGTCAGAATCATACTGAAGAGAATTCCCTAGAAATAACTGTGAAGAAAATTGACCATGAGACTCTTATTATTGCTGAATATGAAAAGTTAATAGAAAGCCCTCAGAAAGATGAAACAGAAGGTAGCTTTGTTGTAAAGAGCCAAACAGAAATTACCCTGGAAACTGAACAGCAGCAAAATTTCACAGATGATACTGCTACTGTGCCACAGAAGCAGGACAACAATGAAGAGGAAGAGTTGGAAAGCACCAAAAATGTAGGTGATGAAAATCAAAGTATTGTTATGGTGAAAACACTGCCAGAAAATCCTTCTTCAGAAGTTGAACAGGGGAATCTTTCCAATTCTGGAGATGCCTATTTTAAAGAAAACTCCACTGCAGAAAATGAAATAACGATGGAATCTATGTATGATGATCATGAATTAGAGAATTATACCATTGAAAAAGAGGAACATCAACCAGAAAACAGTACTGCAGATGTTGAGCAAGCTAATGATATTGTTGGTGAGAATATTCTAATTGTAAATACAAATGCAGACAACAAATGGAAAAATAATTTGGTTATTGATGAGAAAAGACCATTTCAAAGTGACAATACAACGGTTATACAAGAAAATCAAACTACAGTTCAGGTAAATCTAGAGGAAAGTACCGCTAAATCAGTTGACCTGGGTCTTTATAACATTGAGAAGACAAGTTCCTTGGAACAATCCACCTCTGAGGTTAAACAAGAGAGTTGCATCAATATTGATGAGAAATATCCTGGGGATAGTGCAGAAGAAGTGTACCAAGACATTGACAGAAAAGCTGTTGAGAATATAGACTTAATCCCTGTACCAGAATCTGTAGAACCAAAAGAAATGGAGTTGCCCCAGACCAGAGAATTTGAACAGAAACATTCTGAATCCAAACATGTCAAAGAGGACCTGAAGCAGCAAAATTCTGAATCCAAACCAGCCAAAGTCGACCATGATCAGCAAGATTCTGAATCCACAGAAGTTAACAAATGCCATAAGAAGGAAGGATATGAATCAATACTAGTCAGAGAAGTTCTTCAGCATGAAAATAATGATTTCACACTTGTCAAAGAAAACCTTGACCAGGTAAATTCTGAATTCACACAAGTCAAAGAAGACATTGAGCAGGAAAATTCTGAATTCACACAAGTCCAACAAAACCATGAACAGGAAGATCCTGAATTCACACAAGTCAAACAAGACATTGGGCAGGAAAATTGTGAATCCACACAAGTTCAACAAGACCATGAACAGGATGATCCTGAGTCCACACAAATTGAACAAGACATTGAATCTGAAGATCCTGAATCTACGCAATTTGAACAAGACCTTGAGCTGGAAAATCCTGAATCCACACAGTTTGAAGGAGACCTTGAGCAGGAAGATTCTGAATCCTTATTAACTGAAAAAGAATTTGGACAGGAAAATTCTGAATTCACACCAGTCAAACAAAACATTGAGCAGGAAGAATATGAATCAACACAATCCAATCAAAACCTTCAACAGGAAAATCCTAAATCCACACAAGTCCAGGAAGATCCTGAGCAGAAAGATTCTGAAATCTTACTGATCAAAGAAGGCATTGATCAGGAAAATTCTGAATCCACACCAGCCAAACAAGTTCTTGAGCAGGAAGAATCTGAATCAACACAAATTAAACAAAATCTTCAGCAGGATATCCCAAAATCCACACATGTCAAAGAAGGCCATAAGCAGAAAGATTATGAATCCTCGCCAGTCGAAAATGACATTGACATACCAGTCAAAGAAGACCTTCAGCAGGAAGATTCTGAATCTGCACAAGACATAGAAAATTTGCAGGGAGATTCAAAATCTTTACATGTTGAAGATAACTTCCAGCAGGTGAACTCTGAATCTTCCCATATCAAACAAGACCAGGAGCAGGAAAACTGTGAATCCACACTACTCAAAGAAAGCAATGAACCAGAAGATTCTGAATCCATGCATGTCAAAGAGGACATTGAACAGCAATCAGAATCTGAACAACTCCAAGAGGACCTGAAGCAGGGAGACTATGAATGCCCTATAGTCAAAGAATGTATTGATCAAGATAATTCTAAATCTACACAAGTTAAACAGGGCATTGAGCATCAAGGTTCTGAATCCAAACAAGCCAAAGATGACTATCTGCAACAATCCACACAAGTCAAAGAAAACCAAAAGAAGAGAGATTATGAACCCAGACAAGTCAATGAAGTTCTTCAGCTGAAAGATAATGATTCTCCCCCAATCAAAGATAATCTTTACCAGGAACATTCTGAATCCACAGAAGTCAAAGAAAGCCATGAGCAGGAAGAAGACTTTGAGCAGGAAAAATATGAATCCACACAAGTCCAGCAAGACTATGAACAAGAAAATGAATCCACAGAAGTTGAAGAAGACCTTGAGCAGAAAGATCCTGAATTCACACAATCCAAACAAGACCTGGAGCAGGAAGATTATAAATCCACACAGTTCGAACTTAAATCTATACAAATGAAAGGAGACTGTGAGCAGAAAGATTCTGAATCCACACCCGTAAAAGAAAACCTTAAACAGAAAGATAATGTATCCATACAATCTGAAGAAGACTTTGAGCTGGAAGATTCTGAATCCTTATTGATCAAAATAGATATTGTCCAGGAAAATTTTGAATTTGATACAGCCAAACAAGACCTTGAGCAAGATGAATCTGCATCCACACAAGTCAAACCAAACCTTGAGCAGGAAAATTCTAATTCAACAGAAGGCTGTGATCAGAAAGATTTTGAATTCTCACCATTTAAAGAAAACCTTTACCAGGAAAATTTTCAATCCACACAAGTCAGAGAAGACCATAGGCAGGAATATTTTGAACCCACAGAAGTGAAAGATGACTTTGGACAGGAAAATCCTGAATCCTCAAATGTCCAACAAGACCTTGAACAGAAAGATCCTGAATCCTTATTGGTCAAAGAAGACATTGGCCAAGAAAATTCTGAATCCACACCAGCCATACAAGACATTGACCAGGAAGAATCTGAATCAACACAAGTCAAACAAATCCTTGACCAGGAGAATCCTAAAGGGTCTGAAAAGCTAATACCAACTGCAAATTCAAAGCCACACAAAAATGAAAGTGTAGATAAAACTTTGGTTGCAAAATGTTCCAGACTACAGAAAAGTGATATTACAACAAGTAGAAAAAGGAAGTTGTCATCAGATTCTGAAGACATAAATCCAAGTCATGAAAAGAAGCTTGTCATCGACCCAGAAGTAATTTCAGAAATGGTCGTCAGCTTCTTCAGAATCAGGGAGTCGGTCAACAGACAACTTTCTGATCCAACAAAGCTGAAGAGAAACTTAGTCAGAAACATTGTGAGGAGATACTTTGAAGGATTTTTCTCCAGTACTGAGAAGGTACAAAACCTATCTGATTTTAATCTTGGATTTCAATGCCCAACTGGTTTGTTAACAAAATACAGTGTTCCAATTCCCATGCAAGAACTGACAAAAAGCAAAGTGACTACAAGTTTCAATCATGAATTTGTAACCATTGACAATATTGCCAATGAAGTTTACACAGAGACAAATGAGAGCATGTCTGTCCTATTGAATAATGATTTGGACCTGAAAGTAAGCAAACAGAAAACTGTAGAAGAAAGAAGTGAAGAGCTGTGTAACACTATTACTTTTCATTCAACCAACTCAGAAGAAATAGAAACTAGTCCTCACAAACTACCAAACCATTTAAGAAATAAACAACATGAATCAGACAAAGGTGAAATCTTTGAAAGTGGCAGTCATTCTGATTATGAATATGTTATTTTTGGACCACAAAATTTAAATAATGATGAAATGGTGAATAGTAAAGAAATAAACCAAGCAGCAGTTGACCACCAGATAATTTGTCCTAGTGAACAACAAGACATTACTTCATCAGAATCTCAACTAAGCAAGGATGAAAGTAATGAATCAGTTTTATGTACCAAATTCAGTTATGGTAATATGTTGGATGACGATATTAAATCTTTTGGGGACGTTGACAGTCACCGGGTTGATCAAAGACCAGAAGAAGACATAACTGGTCATAATTCCTGTGTGGAATCTGATGACACTGTAAGATCTGATCAAGAAAAGTTTACAATTGAAATTAGCCGAGAAATGAAGACAATGTTTGAAGCAACCCAAATCTTAAAACCCTGTAATCATGATGTTATTGATCAGACAGAATCTGCTGAAACTGAACAACCTCATCCAAATTCAACTAAAAGCTTGGATAACTGCAGTAATGGAAAGTCGAATGAATTGCTATCAACCTATCTTCCAAAAACTACTGGTATTGAAAGTAGAGAAGCGGTAGGGATTGCAGAGATTCCAAATGATGAAATTAAAAAACTTAAACCTGATAGTTATGATGAAAATACTTGTAATGACCTGAGTGATTTGGAATGTAGTGATACATTAGATCCTAGTACAGATGAAGGAAGACTATATATTGATTTGCCAGAGGGTCGAGCAAGTGCAGATGATTCATGTCCTGAAGGTGAAATTTCAGAGATAGATTTAGAAGATGAGAAAGTTCATGATGGCATAAGCAGTTCTACAAATTCACAAGATAACCAAGTCTGTGACCTTCGTCAAGACTCTGAAGTTTCCTCAGAATCATGGGACCATGAACAACATGGAAAAACAAGTGACAATAATTTAAAAGAAACTGCCAAAATTGCTTTAGAGGAAGAAAATCTTGCCAAAGTAAGTGCTGGGGATGATTTTCAAGAAAATAGGAGTGGTACGATGGTGGACAACATCATTCCTTCAAATAGAGCACCAACTACAGAATTGGAGCAGGATCTTTCCGATGAGACAATTCCATGTGATGATTTTCAAGACAAAACCAGCAAGACAGAAACAAAACGTGATGTCACTGATATATGCAAGAGGGATACAGAACCAGATGAAAGACTTGAAAAGAACATAGTTGGTTGTTCTGGTAAAAATGTAGTCACGACCGTGCCTGTTGTCAATAAATTGTATGTTGAGTCTGGTTCAATTTACATAGATGACAGCAGCAGTGAAACAACTGATGTTGATTTTGGTCTTTTCAAAGAACAAGAGAAAAGTCTTAAAATAGATCAAGCAAAAGATATATTAACAGGCTTTGTCAATCAATTGAAAATAGAAGAACAAGGAAGGGAAATTGAAAGGTTGCGTCATGTTTCTGGTAGTACTGGAGAAGAGAATAAGAATCGCAGCAATTATACCTTGCCTGATTTTGACTTGTCTTCTGATGGCAGTTTGTTGAAATCAGAAAACAGTCCGAGTAGTGAAGAATTATTACTTTCACATAGTTATGTTTCGCCATGTGTAGATTTGTCTGGAGATGACTCTGATTCCCTTCCTGAAGTAGAATTTCTGAGAGCTAGTCCAGCAAAACATCCAATTGTGAAAGAAGAAAAATTTGGTGATGACTCAGGATTGGAAAGTGGTGTGGAAATTTCTGATAAGATAGAGGATTATAATGGCCACAATTGTAACAAAATGGTTAAAAAACAAACACCATTAACCTCATTAAAAGAGACAAAATTGAAATCTGATGTTGGTACAGTTGTTTTCCATTGTTCACAAGAAAATCATATTGGAACAAGCGAAACCAGGAAAGAGAAACAGAACATGCCAGTTAAGTCAGGTATTATTTCTGATAGCTTGGCTCCATCAAAATGTTCCTCACCATCAAAATTGAGATTAAAGAAATCTGAATATAATGAAGAAAGTCCAAGGAAACGAGTTTTCCGAAAAAAGAAAACTGATCCAAGTCATAGAGACAAGACTTTGATTGAGGTTGAGGCTGGTATTGAAAATGAAACTCCCATAAAAAAGTCAATAAGTGAGGAAGGCATTGCTTCCACTCCACCAGATAGGAAATTTATGAGTCAGAATAATCTTGATGATGAAGAATTAACCCGGAGGAAAAGAATTCTGAGGAAACGAAAAAATGAACTTGATCCAGTAAAAAATAAAAATGAACCTACTCCAAAAATGTGTAGAACACCACAAAAAGAAACCACAAGCAAGAAAAAGAAACAGAAAGTGGAAGAGACAAAACGATTGTGTGACCTTATCGAAATTTTAACAGATGACGAGTCTGATTCTGAACCTATACCAAAGAAGCCATTGTTTGTCAAACAAGAGAAGAGAATTGGATCTGATGATGACCAACCAAGCATTGAAATTATGACGGCTGAAAGCAGTAGTGTAACAGACAGTTCCTTATCTCAGAAAGGTAAAATAAACAATTTGATATTCTAGTTACCTATTATGTCAACTTTCAGTCCAATCAAGTCTCTGCTAATTTGACCAACCGTATTTAAGGGGTAACTTGGAATTCTTTGTGCCGTTATTAGAAAGCACTATTAAAGTCAGTGTGTCTTCTGTAGAAACTAGGTAAAAAGTTTAGAAAATAAATTTTTTATCTACTAACTGACCTTATTTTTTTTCTGCCCATAAGCAGAAAGGTATTTTTTTCCCATGATATTTGGGTTTATATCAATATCTTTTTTCATGGTTGCAGTTGAACAACCAAGGAGAATATCTACTTAAGCTGTATTTTGGCCCTAAAAATCAATTACACATGCGTGTCAAAAACCTTAAAAAAATCGCATTTTATCAATAAAATTATGGTTTAATATTCAAAAGTTTTTTTTCCCCAAAAAGCATCTTTTGGGGAAATTTGCTTTTAAAAATATCTTTAAAAAGTTGTGATTTTCATTAAAATGGCTAATTTTTATGCCTTTTCTAAATAATTTTATTTTTCAGAATGCACTGACTTCACATCTCGACTAAAATAAATTTGTGTCAAATAGTTATACAAAGATAAGAGAAAGTATTTGGTGTAAATATATTTAGTCATCTTGAGCAAAAAACACCCATAAGTTACTTTAACAGTTGACAAATCTGTGATCATTTAGCCAATGGTCAATATGTTTGCTTTCATGGTTTTGACAGTGTTCATAGTTTTGAAATCCTCTGCTTTTATTCATTCAAGACCATTCATTATTTTGTTCAGTAACTCTTCAATTTTCATATGTTCGAAATTTGCATACCAAAAAATCATTGGGGGAGCTATAAAAATCCTTGTTTCTTTATGAGTATTAAGTATTGAATAAAAAATGGTTTGATGACAGGATCATTCATTTATTGATTTTTGTTACACTGACAACATACTTTCACTCACAGAAAAAAAAAAATCAGGACATCTGTTGTGAACAGAAGAAGAACGGGAGGTGCAGCCACTGCCTGCAAAGCTCGCCTCGTCGTCCCCAGCTTGTCATATTCCGCTATTTGAATCGAAGTTGACTTTGAGTGAAAACTTCTTATGAAACATAACAGTCTGAGAGTCTTTTTTAGTGAATAATTTTGGAACTTTATGAAATTAAAATTATATATTTGAAATGTATGTATTTTAACTAATTAAACTTGTAAAATCTGCACACCAACCTGCATGATGGTAGGCCACACAGTATGTGAGGAAACAAGTCAGACGAAAAACTTGACCAAAGTCAATGATGCATGAAATGTGGGTCAACGTGACCTTATTTGGGTGGGATGCTGACAGACTCCCCAAGACGCATTTGCACACCAACATGCATGATGGTAGGTCACACAGTATGTGAGGAAACGAGTCGGACGAAAAACTTAACCAAAGTCAATGATGCATGAAGTGTGGGTCAAAGTTACCTAATTTGGGTGGGATGCTGACAGACTCCCCAAGACGCATATGCAAATTAAGTCTGATGATCCGCAGTCATGTTTTACCAGAACTAATGTCGGACCTCAAACTTAATTGAAATCTATCTACCATGAAATATAGGTCATGTGACCTCAATTTTTGGTGTGGTGAAAGGTCTTGACCTCATGCATCTGCATACCAATTAATATGAATGTAGGTATTGTAAATCCAAAGATCTGGCTGTGGACGCGGGCGCGGACGCGGACACGGACGCGGATGCGGACGCGGACATGGACGCCGAGGGTACTCCAATAGTCCCCCTCTAGTTCGTAGTGCCGAACTAAAAAGAGAGAAATAAAAAACATTGGGGTTATAAAATTTAATAAATTGGCAAATTTGAAATCAATGTTTGCAAAATTCAAAATGCTTTCGAACATAATTATAAGAATTATGTTCTTGCAAGATTTGAAGTAATGGAAACTTATATCCAGATAAATATATCTTGTTTATTTCTAAAGAAAAAAAATCGTGAGCTTCAACGTGTACAATGTCAAAAATGTCAATATTTTCACAGGATTGATGCTATTTCTAAATGTGAAAAAAATTAAATTAGAGAAAATCATCAACTGAAAAAGTAAATCATTCTTACTGACGATCGATTGAAACATATAAGGCGTAATTTGTATATCTATGTGAACAGCAGATAATGGCTAATATTCTGACTGTAGTTCATCAAGCAAATCGCAGATTTAGTTTCTTGTCCTGTCATGACAGAAAATCTATAAATTACCAATTTGTTGAAAATATGCAATGTATTAAACTTCAATTGAGGAATATGGCTACCTTGATATTGTAAGTTTACAATAAGAAAGTTAAAATCATTCCGTTTGGCGTAAATCTTAGGCACCAGTTTTCTCTCGGCTTGTTGTCTTTAGATTATACTCGTCGAGGAATATATCTACATATGAAGCAGGTCTTGTTTAGTCTGTGATCTCCTTTTTTTCTAGTTCGCTGGGATATATATACTAGTCAAAAAAAGAAACGTTACACTGATTTCATGTTGAATAATTTATCAGATAACACACTTATTTGA
>JARWCS010106154.1:0-15093 GCA_034783895.1 Geukensia demissa | reverse complement strand
GGGACCTGTAGAAGTTTAAATTCTACTGTTATTTGGTGGGTGGCTGTCTCATGGACAATCATGCCACATCTCCTATTATTATATTATATCCAGAATTATAGAAAATAATTTGTACTTATTTGAATAAAGGTCCCAAATGTGTGTTTGTAAACATATAATGTATAATAGGATCAGTTCCGAAAGTGGTAGAGGAAGAAGGTGATGTAATACTAAAGGTTTATGAACGAATGGAAGGAGGCAATCGAGTGAAATATTTTGCTTTTAATGTGATGCATAATGTCCAATTAGGTCTATGATTATTGTCAAAATTGTTCATCATAATAATATCGCTACTACTAGGACGTGACAAATTTCCTCCACTGTCAATTTTGTCGTTGCACCCATATGCTTTGCGGTACACACCTTTTCCGATCGGGTATCCCCCTCTGTCTACGGAAGTGTGTACTTATGTTAGGATTTTGTTATATGTCTTTTTGTACATGTAGAGCTATTAATAAACCATCCGGTTGTATAATATATTAAGATGTGAACTTAGCGGTGTGTTCACCGAGAAGATTTTTTTTTTGTATCGTTTTACTGTCGTGCTACAATGTATACTTAGTAAACTGACATCATCTTTCGTAAACATTCATAGCTTAAATTTACAAATTTGGCTTAATATTAAAAAAACAGTTTTTCCTAATTATATTGATTATAAGCGACAAAGGATCTCTGCTGAAGAATTAGAGACACAAAAATTTACATTGTAAGCTGTCTTTAATCGCATTTTCTAAACGAAAGTCAAACCTAAAAAGTTCTAAGAGAGGCTGTTGAAAGTAAGATTATAAACGGTTTACAATATTAGATTCTCTATTTCAAACATAGAATTAATTCGTTTTATGTATATTTGCAGTAAAAGATGAGCTGAAGTTGTTGGGGTTGGACACTGTCAGTGACTTTCAGAACATTATGCAACTGGGAACTTACAAATGTTTTTGGAACAGAATCTATCTAGTAGGACAGTACTCAGTCGGGAAAAGTACATTAGCAAAAATTCTTGTTGGAGAGGAACTTCCAGATGAAAGACAGTCAACTGATGGGCTCTGGATTTATATGGGCAGAGCAGGAGTTAATATCGAAAAGAAGGAATGGATCTTTCTTCCAAGAGGTACTTGTTAATTAAAATTAATCAACTTATTACCCGTTTTAATCATCTTTCATATTGCTTTATGTTCTTATCGGCTGGAGGTTTCAAGTCATTTCAAAGAAAATTACACCTAATGCATAAAATGATAACTTTATAATTTAACCCGTTTTTATGATCCGTTTATTAAAAGAAAAGTATGTGATAAGATTTTAAAAATCGTTCTTTGTGTTTTAATTCATTTTTGGTTTATATTTGGCCTTTCGGTTTTGTATGTTTTTCTTTTTTCATTTAAGCCATTATTTTGTCTATCCACCTATACAGTTTATTTCTGGTAATTTACTTTCGATCTTATATAAAATGGGTTTTGATTAACTTCAAAATTTAGCAGTGTACAAAGCATATATTTTTTTTAGAAAAAACTGTTCTAATGACATTTTTACCAATAACACGTTGAATATAATAAAAATAACTTGCATGTATTTTACTTACCCTACTTTATTCTAAGGAAATACAACAATTGACATTATGACAAGCATGCTGATGTCTCTGAAACAACAAAGCAGTCGCCATCAAACTAGAAAAACTTTTGGTCAAAAACAATACGAAGTCTTATCTACACCGAAATCTGTGGAAAAAGAGCAAGATAACGAAAAGGAGTCTGAAAAATCCAAACCAGATGAAATACACAAAGACGAAGATCCAAACACATCTGAATCAGTTATACAAGATCAAAGCTACTTGGAAATGTTCAACGAGATCAAAGCATCAAAGACTATTTCAAATTCAAATCTTAAATTTCTTATTATAAGAGCCATCAAGGAGGGGAAATACCAGCAAAAAATTGTTCCGTTTGACCTCTGGGATTTTGGTGGACAGAAGGAGTTTTATATGACCCATCAGCTTTTTATCTCAAGCCGTGGGATCTTTGTTCTTATGTTCAATGGAAGTCATGATTTGCAGTCGGACGTTTCCAGTCTTCAAGATCCATTTTCAAAACCTGTTGTCGCAGGTAATTTATTTTATTAATTGTTACAGTATATTGCATCTACTAATGTTAATTTAAATTGGCTAAAACGTTATTACAAATTTATCAATTATCTAACCCATTTTTTCTTTGCGTTTCAGATCGTATCAAGAAATTATGTTTCTACAACGTTGCTGATGTTAAGAATTGCATGAAACAAAACGTTTGGTCTTAGGAATAGGCTCTAAATTGTCGTACAAATTTACGAATAGCCTTAACATCAAAAGAATCTTTCACAAAGATAAATGATGCAAAATTGCGCATTTGTAACGTTCACATAACAGTAGAAGATGTAGAGTACTAGGTCAATGCCTCTGCTTGTAGACGAGAGGTTCCGAAATGTATTCACCATCTCAATTGTCAGATTTGTCTAACATGAATTGTACCACGTTTTATTTTACGTTTCCATTTCACAGTGTGGATTTCGGCTTTTTGATGTTTCGGGTAATATGCTACTTATGAAGAGTTACTCCTTGAAATGAACATAATTTATCACCATTTCCCATATTTATTCCACAATGGTAAACCTGTATCATGCAATTCACATTTTGATAAGAGCTCGAGCTTCACGATACATTCATCAATGTAACAGTAATATCGTAACGATTGTGCAAATTTATATTGGTTGTGAATACCAGAATTCAAGTCGCATTCATTCTGCTACTTAGAAAAAATCTTTATATAGCCTCAGGGCTACCGTTATGGTATGGATTCCGGTTCATTATTGAAGGCCGTAATGAAACCTGTGGACGTTTGGTTTCGACTGTCATTTGGTGGATGGGTGTCGCATGGACAATCATGCCGAATCTCCTATTTTTATATTTATAGATAAATTTTACAATTTCTACGGCGGTACAAAGCTAGACTATTATGTCAAAAGTACACATCAACCCAAACAACTTTAGCACACACTCCATATTTGAATAAAAAGTGAGTTTATAACTTAAACAATATTTGTATAAGATTACAAACATATCTGTTTTACGTCTTTTTTCAGTCTATCTTCTTCACTGGGTGAATTCGATTTTGACATACTGTAGAAAAGCAAAACACGGGTTTCCAAGAATTATTTTGGTTGCAACACACAAGGACAAGATCTCAAAGGTAGGTCATGTATTTAAGCAAAATGTAGCAAAAGACCTTTTATTACAGCATCTCACTTATTCAGTACACAAAGGGGTCAGGTGAGCTTTTGCCTTCACCATAATTTTTATCGCAACAGCCGAGCTTAGTTAATATAAGACAATTAGGGAACTAATTTTAAAATCTTCTCGTGTGGAACAGCTCGCGCATTTAAAATCAGACTTCAGAGGAATGACCACTTGGTTTGATCCATTCGGAATTGCATTCGATGATAAAGAGTCCATGGGAAATTAAATTATAAACTTTCTTGCCTGGAACTTCTTGCTCAGTTGTAAAAGAACTTTTGTGGAATGGTTACTTTGGGGGTTCTCTTTCGGAACTGTATCCGATGACCCCACCATAACCAATATCAGTGTTACAGTCGAACAAAAAAAAAATCCTATGAGAAGTACATTAATTTGAAAAAAAATGCGGTCTGAAATAACTTGCCCAATTGCAACCAAACTTTGGTGGAATTGTCACTAAAAGGGTCCCGTTTAGCATCATATCAAATTTGTCGACTCAACCGAGATGGCCGCTTTAGCCAAACGCAGTAGTTGATCATGGGACGCTTTATACTTGTCTGAAATATATTTGGTCCGAATTGGAACCGAGCTTTGAGTGAACGGTTACTACCAGGTAAGTACATTTCCCAATTGTATCTGTTGATCGGACCCAACAACCAAGATGGCTGCTTAAGTTGAACTTAATTTTATATGACCCCTTTGGAAATTAATTTAAAATATTTCTTCTCAATTTAAACTAAACTTTAGTAGCACCCGATGGTCCAACCAAAAAAAAACAAAGATGGCTGAGTCACCAAAACTTAATTTGTTTTAGGACTCGAAGGTATTTTAATTACAAAATCTTCCAATTCTAAAACGGCTTGCTCAGTTGGATCCAAAGTTTGCCATAGCAACTGTATATCAGGTAATCGATAATCGGCGCATTAGAGCCTCTGGTTTATATTCCTCTATTGTATCCCATTCATGTAATATTCAAGGTTTTGCAACATTATGTATGTAGTCAGCAGCAATTATGTTGAAGGTCTTGTATATTATTTTTGAAATGAATTTTCTTTTAATTTAAGAACAAGATTGAAAAGCAAAGACAGAAGTTGACGGAATCCATAAGGCATTTGTTTCAATCACACAAGGGGTTGCAACATCTTGAGTTTTCCCCTCTCATATTTATCAACGCTACTGATAAAAACGACCCTGAAATTGAAGTTTTAAAGAAACGATTGATTCAAAGATCTTTTGAACATCCAAAGTGGGGAGAGGAAATGCCAAGAGCATGGATTCCCTTGGAATTACAAATAGCGGAACAAGTCTCCGAAGGAAAGCACATTATTTCAAGAGACCAATTGACACAGCTTAATGCTTCAAACGAAACAATGGTTTTATCAGAACGTCAGCTAGAAACTTTCCTCAAAATTCAACATTCCCTTGGCAAGCTTATCTATTTCGACGAGATAAATTTGCGAAATTTTATTATTATTAATCCGGTATATATGGTTGAAGTTCTTCGTTCTCTTGTCACCGAGAAGCAGTTCTGGCCAAAGGGGAAATACTTTCAGGACATTCTCTTTTCCCTTCAGCAGACAGGCACAATAGAAATAAAAGATATTTTTGCACTCTGGGAGCAAGAAAGCTTTAGACATATTTTGCCATATAAGGACTTCATGTTAGACATTCTTATTCATCTTGATATTATCGTGCCTCCGCAAACGTCTTTTTCAGAGGAACTGAGTAAATCGCATGAGATTTCTCGGTTTTTGATTCCCGCAATGATAAGCAAGTCAGATGACACAAAATATCTGACGACACGTTTCAGTTCGAAAAATACAATTATAATGGCATATCGCTTCCTTGAAGATGTCATTCCGCAAGAATTGGCTTACCGATTTCTTGCCTGCTTCGTGACAATGTGGGACATCAAAAATTACACAGGAGAACAGTTGTTGTTTAATAATATGGCTGTCGCTCAAATTGACGACCAACACGATGTTTTACTTCAATTCAAGGGCAAGAGAGCAATTATAAGTATGGTTCCCGCGAAAAATGCAGAAAGCATTCAACCAACCCTTGCATCATCTGTACAGGAATGTCTTACAGCTGCCATTTACAGAATATCAGAATTTTATATTAGACTTTCAGATGATGAAAGTTTGATAAAAGCGGAGACCACACTTCAGATGCCGTTTGAAATCGAGTACGGTGTCATTTGCCAACGTTGGTTTAAAAAATCAATTTGCTTCTTGCCACAGAGGTATATGCCACATTCACCAAATACACCCTGGATATGTCCTCACGGATCCCCACATGACGTCAGGTTACTCTCGATGTGGTTTGCGGAAAAGGTACATATCAGTATTGAAACTGGTTTGTTGTTGGCTTCTTCAGTGCAATTCTTTATTTTATAAAAAGCTTCGAAAGTTCTAGAATTTCGAATGCAGTTGGCGCAGTTGGCGCTGTTTTTCACAAATGCTCTATTGTACAATTAAATCGCTCATATTTGAAAGTAAAATTCTGAAATTCTAATATATTTTCTAAATCAATCGCCTTTTGTCAAGTGAAAAGTTTGGGAAAAAATATGTTATACGGATATCGCTGTTACATTTTTCCTAGGTAATTTTGCGCTACTCTTCGCAACATTGTTTAAACCTACTCCAGAACCGAAGTCATAAAGTATGATTTTACCCTGCACTTTCCACGTTGAATGATGCAAAATACAGAAGCTTTGAAATCAAGACGAACTTTTCATGTATTAGAATTAATAAAAGACACTCTTTAAAAAGTTTTAAACAAAATTATTCTTTCTAGACTAGAATACTGATTCCTAGTTTGGGAGTTTTAGTTTTGTATTGTCAGCCGAGAAGTAATTTTTTATGTTTGGCATTAAGATGTATCTCTACACAATAGGTATGGTTTACAACTACAAGTAAACAAGCCTAAAACATAAGCTGCAAATTACCCCCCCCCCCCCTTTCCAACATGAGCTTGATTTGTAACATATTTATTCAAATGGAAAGTGTTACTAAGGTATTTTGGAATATATTTTGAAAAATGAAATTTATAGAGTAAATATCAAAGATTATCATTATTATTTTACATGTTTTAAGCATAATGTGCTAATAATACTTCTTTTTGGGTTGATTTCAGAAACACCTGCAGAGATGCACAGATATTTGTTTAGGTAAATAACGAAATTGGAAATTACAAAATGTATTTACACTAGCAAATTAATTCAAAGTTTTATAACTTTGTGGGTTTATTAAAAAAAAACTTCCTTTGTTTTGGTTCTAATGCAACTGATGAGAGGTTTCCCCTTGAAATTTACATATAGCATATACAAATTCACATTATTTATTTAACATTGGTACACTTGTACCCTAAAGAAACTGAAACAGTGGGAAAATCTTAAAACCTGTATTGATCAGCTTTTATACAGAATTTCAAAGCTTTGTGATGTAACGGATATTATCGTCTGTTTTATGTATTTATTAATAATCAGTTCCTTGGCATACGTGATTGAGGGCAACAGTTTTAATAATGATAAATATTATCGAATTTGTAGTTATGTTATTTGATCATACATTGCGCAACATATGTAAAACATCAGCAATTTGTAACCAAAAGATTCATATTATGTCCGTAGCTAATGAGTAGACCTCATCTATGAATATTTTTTCCTATTCCTTTGATTGCTACGTGTCAATGATGTACAAATGTTAACTGATACGTATTGGATATGTCACTTAAGATGTTCACCTTTAATTTCTACTAGATGATTTTTTCAGCTCAATCTTTAGATATCGAACTTGTTGACAACGTTGTAGTGACCCCTATATTTTGATTTTTCTACTAAAGTGTTGCGTGGTCTTCTTAAAAATACAAATTGAATACCCGATATCTATTTTCGTTTTCATTTTGAGAGCTAGTATTACCAGCACAGAAAATTAATACTTTTATCATTCCTCAGCCAAATTTCTATTTTAGGTTTAGGAAGATTAGAGTTACAACAGTGTCCTCTTGATATACATGTAAGAAGACTGGCTGATGAAATATCTCCTATGAAATGCCGAGAAATTGCAGTTCTTCTGGGAGTCTCTGTTAACACATGGGAGAACCTAGAATATCAATATCAACACCAGAATCCGAACGACCTGAAATTCATGGCGCTGTTTAAATGGAAGGAGGAAAACCGACACCCTTCTTTTTCCCAGTTACAAGATGCAGTGGAAAATTGTGACATTGATAAGCATATATTGTGTCAGGTACCAAGCAGAGCTTTGTTATAATTTACTGGATAAAAAATATAATCAGGTTGATGACAAAAAAGGGCTGGTTTATTACTTTTTGGAATCAATTCCTTCTTCAGTTTTTTTTTTCTTATGTTTAACAATGAAATTTTGCAGAAAGTGTTTAGGAAGAGAAATTGAAAGAAAACCGAAGGGCCAGACATAAGGAAAAGGTCGACATACATGTCAATCTCGAATAAGACTGAACATGACCTATACACATGTAAAACTAAAAACACAAATTATGAACAATGCGGACACCACCAAAAAAAAATACCAGGAAAATATGCAACTGGATTATGAAATCTGACCTCCAGCTAATGTGACCAAAATAACTTAATTGTAGAACGTTTGACTTTTTAGCATTTACGCAATTAGTGTCACACTTTAGTGTCATGTTCACTAAAACTTGCTTAAATGGTACTAAGCGTTGACCAGCATACCCTACGATCATTACACATGGAAACCTGCATTTTGTCATTTAGTTGTTAGTCAGTCATATTGTTGTCCTCGATTAATAATTGTTCGTGTTACTTTCTCGTATTAAAATTCATCATTTTTATTTTATCGTAAGAATGAAAACACACACACTTCAGAGGACACGTGATGCATTTTTGTAGAAGGTTCATCACCTGCGAGAAGCGAATTTACTTTTCATATATTCTTTTATATAATACTGTAATGCACTTCATGTTTTATGTATTTTATTCTTTATTGCAGGTTTTGCGGGATGTTGATCCTCAAGTCGGTAGGTATATCTTTTGATTATATTTTATTTGCAAAGCAGTTATCATAAATAACCAGAATAAAAATCGAGCATTCCATGTATATACAACTTTTTTAGTTTTTTGTCATTTCTTGTAAAATAATTATTATATTCGGAATACTAGAAAACGATTTTTTGACAACATTCAGCAAAAAACAGGTTTGTTTCTATATAAATACTTTAAAAAAGTGCGAGATGTTTTAATTTTTATTATCACATTCTGGCAGAATTATTCCCGCGCAAGCTATGTTCTAAGATCATTTGTTGCTGTTGGGCGTACGAGCATACCAGGTTATCTCAGCAAAATTGACACAGTAAGATGAAACTTGGGTCATTGATTATACTATCATGACTATGGAAGTAAATGGTCTGTATCAAAATTTTCAGATTTTCAAAAGCGATAGGGCCCCTGGGGCATTAACTTAATATGTAGCAAAATACAACAAGATGTTTGTTTTGTATGAACAGATGTTCTTTTGTCATTTATTCCTTCCTCTTTTGACCATGTCCTTTTGTTAACCCTTTAGTTTAACTGATCAAATATGCATCAGTAAGTAAGAAATTGGTAATCAGGCAGTCGATGACAGTTTAAGTTTACGTTGACTTAACCTCTAACTAATCAATCATTACGATATACATACCATGCTTGGACAAAATTCTACGTTTCTTCTTTTTCGAAGATAGTATAAAACAATAGAAGAACCTGGCGTTATCGTTATTTTTAAACGAAATCAAGCCGTACGTGTTTCAATTGATGTATAAGATTAACATGCTTAACATAGAGTGTTTTCAAATGATAGGATTTTGAACTAGCTGTGAGACATCGAGACTTTTTCTAGGTACACCATTTTGTCTCTTGTATTTATAATTGTCTGCGTACTGCACATCGACTTCAAATGTAAAATAAAATGCAATTCGATTTAAAGATTTGTTTCGTGCCGTTTTGTCACACCACTGTGCTAGGTTATTGGAAAGATTGAGCGCTCACAAAACGTTTAACCCCGCCACATATACTTTATGCTTCAATCACAGTCTAGGAACCTGTTATACAGTTTACTGTCAACGTGAAGTGAATATTTTCCCGGGGTGTTATTTACGCGAATGTTAAATGCGAATACGAACACTTCCGTGGGTATAAATTTCTCGAAATCTTATATTTTTCTAGAAATAAGTAAACAGTATTTTATTATTTATTATCGTGGTGAATATTAAAACGCGAAATTTTGTTTTTTTGATTTTTTGTTGTTTTTTTTGGGGGGGGTGTTGTTGTTGCCGCTGTTGTTGTTGTTTTTAAAGTGTTACTTTGTACACTTTTTTGCCGATTATTGTTACAAATGATTATCATAACATTTATCTTTGGGCCTTTTACGACTGAAATTATAGCGTGTTTTCTTGTAAATAATAGAAGGCCTTAGATCAATCAGTAGATATTTGAAATTTTGGATGGCCGTTTCATCTCAATCATACATAATGATTTGCGTTTATTTTTCAGACATTTGTGATGATATCAGGCAGAGCATTCCGACAGCAACAGTATTGAAATACATTTCTCATCACATTGGAGACAGTTCAATGCAACTAGGAATAGAACTTGGAATAAGTATTTCAGATTTACAGCAAATTCAACACAAACTGAAAAATAAATTGTTGCATCAGACAAAAGAGATTTTGATGAGATGGAGAAAATTCAATGCCAAACCAACAGTTCAGAATTTAGTCAAAGCTTTGTATAGAATTGGAAAAATAGGATGTCTTCAAGACATACCTTTTGAAAAGAACTTTGATGCTAAATAACATTTTATTTACTAACATTCAAATTTAACGATAACATTCGCTTTGATCTGAGAAACAAATAAGAAATTAACCAGATCTGTATGTTATTTGGTTAATTGTCAATTAAATTATGCTGTTCGCTACTTTGAACAATATTTCTGCTCTATCGCGTGACAAATTAAATTGTGCAGACAGCCAAAGTTCCGGACAGGAACTGTAAACATTGGTCAGATGGCGTGAAATATAAAGATTTGGTATAATGATAAATAAAACAGCCGTCCAAAATGTCTTTTAAGAATCATTTCAACAGCTTACCATCATGCCTTCCAGTATGAACATAGATACAGAATTCAAAACAAGCTGTAAATGTCGTCTCCCCAAATATAATGTGAAACAATTCAAATGTAACAAAATAGGAAGTGACAGGAAACCGATGGCCCAGACGAAAGGGGAAAGGAAAGATACTAAGCTAAATTTGTCCTCGGGGACAATAAGTCCACCAGCTGTGACAAGGATTTAGTGGTAAAAAGGGGAAGCTAAGGAAAACCGAAATTGCAGCCAGAATTGGACAGTAAAGCTACTAAGCTGAATTGCCCAAAGGGGACATATTGTCCACTTGCAGTGACAAAGATTAGTGGTAAAAAGGAATAGAAATAGGAACGAAAGAAATTCGAAGTGCCAGACAGAAGGGGAAATACAGCTACTAACTGTATTCGCCGCCCTGAACAATTTTTCCACCAGCAGTGACAAAACCTTAGTGGTAAAAAGAGGAAGCGAAAGATAGCAAAAGGACCAGATAATAGAGGAAAGCAAAGCTACTCAGCTAAATATACCCTTAAGGTCGGTTTTTCCACCAGCAGTGACAAAGACTTAGTAGCAAAAAGACGAAGCGAAAGCAAGACAGAAGGGGAAAATACAGCTACTAAGAAGAATTTGCCCTCGGGGACAATTTGTTCACCAACAGTGACAAAGATTTAGTGTTATAACGAGGAAGCAAAAGAAAACCAAATATCCAGACAAAAGTTAAGAAAAAAATGTCTACCGTATTCTTATAAAATAGTGTTTATTTTGTAAATTGAAAAAAAGTGCAAATAACTTGCAAGGATATCTTTTAGCTATCATGATGTATTTAAAGCTGCGCCGAGTTTTTAATTCTCTACGAGGATTTACATTATAAAATTAGCAATTTGTTTGCCGGAGGTGGCCCTTTGCACGCGCTAGCACGAGACCGGGAGTACACATTGTCAACGCTGCGTAATAATTAAGTAATTTGAATAGAATTATATAACCTGCAAAAATGCATAAGGGTGCGACTGAACGGAATTTTAAATGTAGTTCTTCTGTTATATATCTCAAGCGGAGGTCCGAATAAAAAAAAAACATTTTTTCAAATTACTTTATCTAGGTCAAACTTCAGCGCTCCCGCCAAAAACAAAGATGGACAACCCTCAATGTTAAAGCCCCGTAGAGAAATTCAGGGGCGGATAATATTATATAAAACTCTTTTGCACAGTGTAAGTCCTGAACCTTTAATCGTGGGGTAATTCTTTCTTTTGATTTTTAATAAATACAAAGCCGGAAACGAACATATTATTTAATTAAGCCCGAAAATTACACTCCTGAAAAACTTGACATAGAGTATAGGCTGAATTTATTTTCGGCAAATTAACATTACAATGTTAAACTAGTAACTAGTAAAAATAAACACAAAAAGACATTGGACAAAAGGTTTCTGGCTTTAGACTGGCACTTAAAGTATGTCTAGAGCTTAAACATGCTTGTGAGAGCAAAAATTTTCCTTTATCATGGACATTGACGTGGCATAAATAATTTTGAAAAAACCGTAAAATCCAGTTGCAATAGATTAAAATACAGATTACGAAGGCAGATCCAAATAAGAGAAGCGATGCGAGATTAATCGACCGCAAAATCTTTAGCTGTTTCTGATAGCTGATTAAAAAAGCTTATTCCTCAGGCTGTTGCCCGAGTATAGAGAGAATTGTCTGCCGTACGGCTATATCTAACTTTGATCTGCTATATCTACAAATCATCAAAATAGGCTAGGGTACAATTATCTTTAAGATCAAGTGTACCATTGCCTCTATATTCTTATCAGATCTGAAATCAAGTCAAATGCGAAATCTTTACAGGCGAGACTACTCTTGACTTGATGAACAATTTGTAACAGTTGTTAATAGTGCAATCATTACATAAATATTTACATGTATATTGAAAACTATTTTTTTGTTGTTATTTTTTAGTGCTATCGGTTGTTTTTTCTTTTCGTTGTGTTTCCTATTGTCTTGTCGGTAGTTTTACTTCACGATTTCCGTCTGCACCTTTAGTTTGTTAGAATTAATGTACAGTGATAGATTAACTTATCGTGAAAGTGAAAAGATATGGGGTAAATGTCAGAGGGACTGCACTCCAACCACGAGAAAAACAGAGGGAATTTACAAATCTAGAGGTCTCAACAAGGTCTTCAATAAGGGTGGAATACCACTCCTTGTGAAAAGCTCTAAATCGCCCTAAATAAAAACTCGTGTATGCGTAAAATAATACTGCTTTTACCTAAATATTATCAAAAAGGTAAGTTTATCAGCACAATAAACACAAAAACAAACCTATTACCATAATTCCTGACTTGGGACAGGCACAATAGACATGCGATTGGGTTTAACTAGTTTAGTGGGATCCCAACCCTACCCTAACGAGTGGTCAAAGGCAAAATGAAAGAAAACAAAAACATTAGCAGAAGAACAAAAAAAATGAAACAGATATTCACCCAATGCGACTAGAGAGTACCTTAAAATAATTACAATAAATATACTGAACAAAAATGCATGCAAAAAGAATGCTCGCAGTTACTGAAAGCAAGCTCAGGGTAAGATTCCTGATGAAAAAACATCAAGCCTGTCAACACGAGATGTCATCAAACACAGTATGTTTGACGATTTAATACTGTGTTGTCTAAAAACGTGAAGAAAGACAAGATGGGTGCAATGCCTATCGTATTAATATTTGTGTAAAGATGCGATCAGAATCTTTACCAACAAAACCAAGTTTTAATGCGTCGACCTTGTACCCTTGTGGTGAACGGTGATAGTCAAGGGATCATCTCTAAATTTGTAAGCTTTACATTTCCTTAAAACGCTAGATGCATATGTGATATCCCTTGTCGTATCAAAACTCTACATTTGCAGCCGACCAGCGGCATAAATTACATTCATATTCAGGACGAGAACCAAAATGGGACGGTCGAGACACAAACGAAAAACCCAACGGTTGGGAAGGGACTGATAAGAATTTAAGAACAGCTGTAAATGATTATATCTTTTTAGATCTAGAAAAGCCGTCTTTCACTTCCGTGTGTGTTGCCTTCAGTTATAACGTTTGTTGATAGTCTTGGAACCAGATGGAATGCATATACTGCAAACTACGTTAAAGGATGGATTGATTGATTTATTGTTGTTGTTGTTTTAGCTCCTGCAGCAAAAATTCCATGGATATTCAGGACCAGCACCAGGTCAATAATTATCAAAATCTTAAAATTAAAAAAAAAAAGAAAATTGACGGGAAACAAAAAAACCAACGGATGATCATGAGTAAGGAATAAAGTTTTTACTTTGGAGAGACCTGATTACTGCTTTCGAAATCTTCGAAAGGGTTTTTTAGGTGTAGTGAGCATGCCATTCCGCAGAGGCGTCACCCATTCTGGACCACAGCCAGGCTTTCGGTATTGGGGAAATGGAAACGAAAAGCTTCCTTATACGACAAAATGGGATGTGATTGTACATGTAAACTTTTGTAGGACCTCCCACGGAGGCAGTCCTTATGGTCAGAGTGTACTCGGGAAATCTTCAATCAAACAAGCAAACTGGTGACAGACGAGCAGAGGCTGCGACGTTCATTCCACATTGTATTCGAATTTACGATTTTTCTATGGATTTTCTAATCCCCAGATTAGTTCAATTCTTTATCTATTTATTTCATTGCACCCTTGTACATTTCAGATCACATTAAATAAATTATTAAATTCTTAGCACTCCAGAAATAATTCAAAGGTTTTTAAAAATCAACAGACATATTTACAGCCAAATTTGTTTTAAAACAATAACTGATTTTTCGATATTTATTGTTTATGTGGTTTTGTAATTCTCTGTAACCTGTTACTGTTTTTTTAATTTTTTCAATGTTTTGGCTACTTGTGTGAAAGTTTGTTTTCAAGACAAATTGTGAACGGATCGCAAAGCGTATTTATTTAAATGGACGCAAACTTTTACAAAACGTTCAAAAAACAAATATTCTAAAATATTTTGTATCAAAATGTCAAATTAAGTTGAGGGGTCTAAAGTCTGATCGAAAAACTCTAGTACCGGACAAACTGACATCTTGATGTTCACAACCTAACCAGAGTTTTAAAAAGTGTTCCTTGTTTTATATAGAACTAACCCTTTTTCAAATAAATGGACTAGAAATTCACAACGTTTTGACTGATCTTCCTGCTTTCGGCCTCTAGCGTGTAAAGCAGTTAAATTTGGGTTTTGAATATTTGTAATAAATGGACGTAAGGTGCGGATCCTGTCTTTCTGGCATATATTCCAGATTCTTCCTGGTGTTCTTAAAATGCTTTATTTACAACATCTGTGAAGCATTCGAACAACAAGTCAACAGACTGTTTAACAGCATTCTAATAACGAACAAAACTATATGTTCCTAATGTCAAAATCGTCCTCTTCGTATGAGTCAATTATATATATTAAAATGTTTCCATTTTCATCTATTGACTACATATACATGTATTGACGTGTATTTATTTTCCTTTGATGACCCCGTTTAAATTACAGGGACGTATTCATTATAGCGACAGTAAGTTTAAAGGCAGAATTATTACCTGCCAACGGTAATAATTAACCTGTAAATGTGAATTATTAACCTGAGAGGAGTATTTAATTCGGAGTAGGTTTTATTTCAACAAA
>JARWCS010106043.1:0-15094 GCA_034783895.1 Geukensia demissa | reverse complement strand
AGCCTTAAAAAAAGAAAATTAAATCGTTTAATATAAAGAAGAGAAGATAGGGAAATTTAAAGATGTTCACTGGTCATATTTTCAGTTTTTGTCAGATTTTTTAACACCTCTTCTTTTTATTTATTTCAAAGCATTAAAATTTATTTCAAAGTCAAACACCCCAACCCCTTTTGATGCAAAAGCTTATCGACTGCCCCCACGAAAAGTTTTCACGAATGGATGCAAAATGGTGCACTCTGAGAGCGTTTAGCTCTGAAAAATGCCATTTTATTCTTTCATTTTATATGAAAATAATCTGATTTTTTTGTTTCTTTTGTTTGTGTTTTCATAAACCAAGACAAACACATACATTTTATGACCACACTTATATTTCAAATAAAAAAGCCAATTTGCACACCATAATTTTTTTCAAAACAGCCAAGGACAGAATGTTTTCATTGGGTTTTTTCCTTCATACTTAACCAATGGGCATGATTCTTAGGAGACTGTATGACCATATTTGACAGACAAGTCAATTAGGAGACCAGTTTGATTAATGTTTAGTTTTTAACTATCAACAAATCTCTTTTGGATACTTAAGAAATAATGCATGACAGCCATAAGTTTGTTGATGATTTAAACACGGGCTGGAGTTGTTTTCACATTAATTTTATCCCGAGCATCTAATATTGTAAATACATAATAATACATGTTCAGAAAAATGGCTTTTGTTTTTATATATGTTGTGCACAAAATTTATTGTGACGTCATGATTTTTTTACTCAAAACATATTTTGAAGTCATAGCCTGTTCAAGTCATAAGTCCATTTGAAATTTTACCATGAGTAAATCCTGTTGATGTTTTCAGGAACCAATATTAGAAATACAGAGTTAATGATTTTAATTTATGTTTTTTTTTTGGAATATTTAACTGAAGTGGTAGAATATTATTTAAAATCAGTAGGATGTAGAATGGGCTATTAATTGGTCGTTGACCGTGTAAATCAGTAGGATTGGCAGGTATGCAAAGTGACCCCTAGTTTTCTTAACTTTTTTTTATTTTATACTTCTTAAGAAGCTATTTGTCAAGTTGTTTCTATCCTACCTTTTTATTTCTTCATTGCATTTGAAAGACAGGACAAGTCTGCACAAAACCAATGTAAAATAAAGCTTATCCAGCTTCTTCAAAAATTTCCTACTTCTGTATATTCAGTATTTATCATTGCAATTTTGGAATTTCCCTCCAAAATGTGAGATTAATTAGTGGATTTTAAGAGAACCTGTTTCAAATAAAGTTAATAGAAAGTGATTTCTTATTTTTGCGACTATTACTCAGTTGCATTATTCACATTAATAAAAACATCACATCAGTTTCTAAATTTTCAGTTTGTTAGTTCTTAAAAACAAGCACACAAACCTATCAGTATTTTTTCTTATTTTTGATGGGGATACAAGAAGTTCAAACAATGTAAAAAAATTGACATTTATTTATTTTAAAACTGACCAAAGAACATCTATTATTTTTATTTTGTGTGTTTATATATACAGAGAGCGACCAAAAGTGTTTGTCACTTGCCATTTATCCATAAATATTTTATATAGAATCATTTTATGAAAGGTTGTTATGTCTGATCAAAGAATTTACACTGTTTTCTAAAGAATTTTCTAAAGAGTTTATTTCAAATATTTTTGAAACTGATTCATCATTTGTATTGGTCTAGAAATGCAAAATTAGATTATCAATGTTGGATTTAATACTGTTATACAGGGGATTTTCCCTTTGTTTAAATTAATGGCATTTGGGGGGAGGGTGAAAGTTATTAACATCCTACACAGCAAATTAATGCTCTCAGTCGGACGGGTTTTTGGCATTTCTTACCATGTGGTAATTAATCGGTACAAAATTAAAGCAAGAATTATCAGTTGTTTCCAATTCTAACAGTATTTATTTCTTAAAAATCTGTCAATAAATTGCTCCAAAATACTGTTATGAAAAAAATGAGGTTTAACATGAAATAATATTGGAAAATTTTATGCCACAAATACTTTTGGCCATCGACTGTATATATATTTACATGCATTACTCTAGATGAATCTCAAATTTAAGAGTTTACAATGATATATTTATACAGTAATAATGTGTTTTCTGTGTAATATCCAAAAATATGTCCCAAGGCATAATGCAGGACTCGTAGGGGAGTGCATTATGCCTTTTGACCTTGGGACCTTGGGACATATTTTGGTATATTACACAGATTACACAATATTATTGTTATTATTACTCTGAATGTTTACGTCATTGTCAATCAAAGTGAGAAAACCCCGCCCATTAATTATCATGTGATTTTTCAAAGACCGCCTTTTACAGGCATATTACATGGATTAGGGTTTAATATGCGTTCGCATATTATATCAACACTATTTGTCCTTTGTAAAAATATGTAAAAATAGTAGAATTAAAATTCTAATGAAAAATTCCTACATGAAGAGTAACAATGCCTAATAATGTTCTGCTTACAACATTGTTTTATTATAATAATGTGATCACATTGCTGTGAATGTTTGGATGTCATTTACGGGAATTCTACAAAATTATCACAGTTGTCTTATACATCAGTCGTTTTCTCCCTTGTGCGTTTCCCTTGTCATGTTGGTCTTCGAGCAACTAAGTTTATTTTTGCCAAAAAAACATTTATTAATTCTCCGATCAAACAACTTGCCTAATATTTAATTCCTACTCAGCCGTTTGGTTTCTGTCTCTAAAGATTCACTTTTCCTTGGCTGAATGGCACTCTAACTTCTTGTTCTTTGTATCTCTCAAACCCTCCTTACATTCTAATTTTTCTTCGTTTGTATGCGTGTTAATTGGTCATACTGATTACGTTCTTTGGAATAGAATCAAATATACTGATCATATACTTCTTAAATCTTAAATCCAGACTAAAAGATCTTATTCCTAGTTGATTTCTCAAAGAGACGGGAGAAAAACGATACAAATACATCTTTGTCGTTAGAACCAAAAAATACTTTGTTCAACGGAATACAAAATCAAAGATAACAAACATCTGTAGCAGAATATTACAGAAATGTTGAATTTCTTATCGACTGCGTAACATCTTTGTAAAGTTTAGTGGACATGTTTTCCAGCATATCATACGATTAAACATTCCAATGGGCACTAATTGTAATCCTCTCCTCGCTGATCCATTTCTCCACTCGTTTGAGGCAGACTTTCTTTAAAGCTGTGAAGTTAGCCCGAACCTTTAATTTCATCCTTTAAAATCCTTAAAATTAAAGACACAACAGACAATCCCAAGTCTGCCTCATACCTTGATCTTCATCTAGAATTGAACAATGGAGGGAAGATTTACAAAAAATGACAAACGTAATGACTTCAACATTCCAATTTTCAACTTCCAGGTTTACGAATTGGCAGTAACATTCCAGCTGCTCCAGCGTGTGACGTATACAACGTTTTTTCAAGAGCTTGAATCAAATACATCGACTTTCTAGACAGATCTGGGTCACTGACACAAAAACTGCTCAGAGAGGGATATATTTTCCTCGATTGAAGACATCACTCCAGAAATTTTACTGTCGACACCACGATCTTGTTGGCCGGTATATGGAATATCCGTTTCACAGATGAAGACGCACCTTTTCGAGTGAAGTTGCAGAGTTAACCAAATAATAGGTTGTTTCTTTTCTCCGCCTGGAGGTTGTGATCATATGAAATCTTCCCCCTTACCCTAAAGTGACTTATACCGGATTGGAAAATGGACAATGAGACCGGTGCATTTAAAGAGTCAGGAGCTGCTTACACTTCCGGACCACCTGAGTTAACTCCTGGTGTTTTGGTTGGATCCGCATTATTCATAGTTTTGTATTTGTTTTTAGTTTTATATGTATATGTGTCATGTTACGTCTTGTTACACTCACTTTAATTTAAGCATGCGTAGTATATACCCAAATTACTACTGTGAACGGTCTTTACAAAAACCATTCCTGAAAAAAAAAACAGAATCATTCCTAAGTATAAAAACAGGATGAAGAAATGAAAAGCACCGATGTGCTTCAGCGCAAGCTGCAAACGCTACTGTATCGAAAATCAGTTAAAAAGTGTGTCCTGCGTCCAACTTGGAAATCTTGTTTTTAAACAGGTATACTGTTTCCCTAGCAAAACCGTAAACGAACGGATAATCTTGCTTTCATTCATCAATAAGTTTTAATTGTGTTAGCCTTTATCTCAACTTATACAGATAAGAAAAGTAAATGTTTACAAAAAGATGATATACTGTTTGCACAGTTACGGAGTGTACAATAAACTATCTAAAATGTGTTGACTTGTACAAGTAAAATATAATTAGATCTGTGTTATAAGTATACGTTATGGTTTCTTAGGTGTCATCACTCTTTGATTGGATTGAATAGTTAGTCTGCAAACTGTGTTATTTTAATCATTCGATTTCAGTAAAATAATAACATTTATTTAGAACTAAATTATTTGTATACTTGAATAACGCGGTCTGAACATTGAAATGTACTTATGGTCAAATGATCGTTTGTGATATTATTCAATCATGACAAGACAGTAGTAAGACCAGTTAGCTGTTACAGGTCCCATTACGGTCTTTAATAATGAACCGAAATCCATATCATAACGGAAGCTATAAAAGCAACTAAAAATAGAAAATGTGAAACTATTCATAAAACACGATAAACTGCATAATCTATTGGAAAAAATGTGAACGAAATACAATAAATGACTATTCAAGCAACGACAACCACTGGACTACAGGTTCCGGACTTGGGACAGGCACATTTAGGATGTGTCGGGGTAAAACCAGTTTGTGAGCGCTCAACACCCCCCCCCCCCTGGGACAGTGGTGTGACAAAACAACAATATAACAAGACAAAAAACAAAGAAGTAAGACAGAGTGCACTGGTGTTAAGTATAAAGATAGTACAAATACTTTATTGAAATAATATTTGCTTGATTAGATTAGTGACATTTTAAAAAACAAAACACCGATTGTACGCTAAGAGTGTTTCATATAGTAAAAAAATAAAGAGAATTTTCGACGTTCCCGTCAGGATACTACTTGCACAAGTAAAACATGTATACCTGTAGAAGTGAAATAAATTAACGTTTCCAATCAAAGTAATCGAAGTAAATATTCATATAGTGAGATTTATCAGATAAAACTGACTTTTTTGGTAAGTATTTTTAGACATCCTAAAGTCGCTAACACATTTCGCCTCATTTTTAAAAACACTGAACCCCTGATTCTCTCTTACACTGAAAAAGCCAACCAGAGGTAAATTTTCAGATAGTGATAATAATTGTCCGTAATAATGCAACTGTCAAAATAAGGTCATATTAGTATTGGAAAAACTAATATCGATATTATTATTATTATTTATTCTTCTTCTCCTCCGCTAATGTGTCCGACTGTGTACTCCAAACTTATTGCCATGGAAATAGATAAACTACGAACATTAAACTTCAATTGGATTTTTCTCTCTACCTGCCCAGAAGATCTTTACGAAATTTTATAGGAATGATCCTTAAAGCCAGTACTATTCATTGATATCAAATTTGCGACAGGGTTTACAGATATTGCCGCGGTTGCCATGGAAGAAAACAAAAGAATTTAAAAAAGTTTCCGTTTCATTAAAATTGTTTCAAACTGAAAAATTATTACTAAGAGAAAATATTTAAAATAGGTTTTAGAATCTTTAAGAAGGCCCCATTTGCCATGGAAACCTCTTCTTCTCTTGTAATCTTTTTCTCCTGTTTTCGCAGAGACCGATGCTTAGGACTCAATGAAACTTACAGAATGATCACCCACTATGTGAAGATATGATATCAAACATTTTAAATTTTCAAATTGGCCGCTGTTGCCACGGAAACAGATAAACTAGGGAAAACTTCAATTGGGTTTTCTCCCTAACTGCCCAGTAGAACCTTATAGGAATGGTCCTTGCAGTAAGTACTGTTGTACTATTGATGTTTGGCATAAAATGCGGCGGTTACCATGGAAAAAATTCTTCCAATCGTTTCAAACTTCTCAGAAATATTACACACTAAGTAGGCATGTCCCCTTCACATTTTGTTCTTTTACACAATTTCATTTATAAAATACAGAATATTCTTTACAGATATACAATTGCAAAGCATCACCTTAGCTACTGAAGTAGTTAGCTAATATACTAAATTTTAAAGATTACAGGCCAAGACTAGGAGTAAAGGTGTTAACAAGTCTTAAAATTTTCCAAATGGCCTGCGTGGCCATGGAAACAATGCATCCATATTGTTTGAAATTTACTGAATTATTACTCACTAAGGGTAGATGGAAAACAAGTTCTAAAATTTTGAAAGTGGCCGTGACTGCCTTGAAAACCGAAGAACTATGAGGAAACTTAACTGGAATTTTTCTGCTTACCTGTCAAGCAGATCTTAAAGTGACCCTTCCATCAATTACTATAGATTTATTCAACAATAATTAGAGCGGTTTAAGATGCCATGAAAACAAAAAGGGGACGTCATAAATTATAAATACAAAAATATATCTTGCAATAAATAATTATTGTCTGAAATTTCTTTGCAAATATTTTTTACTATTACAAGTTAAATGCAAAGCCAGCCCTGGTTTAATTTACTTGGTTGACTCGTTTGTTTTAAAGTGATGTGTCATTCGATACCATGTCAACTTTTTCAAAATCTGATCCAACATATTTTTCAAATATTTCCTTGATACAGACTTTGCCGCACCAACCGTTTTAATTTATCGATCTTTATCCATTGTTTCACTGATTTTCTTATTAGCTCGCCTGGCCTAAAATGTACGCATGTGAGTATTGCCATCACTTGACATTCGTCTTCAATTTATATTTTAATCTTTTTCACTGTAACCACTGAACCAATCTGAACCATACTTTGGTGGAATGGTCCTTGGATGTTCTCCTTTCAGAATAGTATACGAGGTTGCGATCGGCAAACCACGTCGTCGCTGTTACTAAATACAGACAAAGATGGGGAAGATTTCCAATACAAGCTGCAAACCCGGTTTATTCCAAACATTAATTGAATAGTCCTTAGATGATCTTCTTTCGGATTTGTTTTCAAAGACATCATCGACAACGAAGATGGCCGCCTCAGCCAAAATTAGTTTAACATATAACCCTATAGAAAATTTATTAAAATATATTTTCGTCTGAAACTACAGACTGTACTTACTCACTTGAAACCATCTTTGGTGGAATGGACGACAACTAGGAGGGTTCCTTTCAGAATTATATCCGATAAACCCACCCGCTAACCAAAATAGCCGAACTTAGTTTAGCATGGGAACCTATGGGAAATTCATTAAAAATTTTCTCGTCTGAAACTTCTTGTTCGATTGGAATCAAACTTTGGTATTGCCGATCACCGGGTGGGGTTCTTGAATACCCCATACGCCAACCAAGTTCCCCACCACAGCGGAATTTAGTTTAACATAGGACACTTTGGAAATACATTACAAACTTTCTTGTCTGGAACTACTTACTCGGTTGGAAGCAAACTTTGGTCGATTGGTCGATTACTAGATGGGTCCTTTTTAGAATTGTATCCGATTAACCCACCCGCCAACAAAGATGGCCGACAATCCTGAACCTAATTTAAAAAGGGGATTAAAAGAATTCATTTAAAAATCTTCTCGTCTGGAACTACATGTACTTTGACAATTGGAACTAAACTTTGATAAGAGGGTCATTAGATAGGTCCCCTTCAGAATTGTATCTGATGACTCCACCAACCAAACAAGATGGCAGCCACAGCCCACCCTGATATCTGATGACCTTACACACACAAAAAAGATGGCAGACACAGTCTAATATAATTTAACAAAGGACCAATGGGGAAATTCATTAAAAAAACTTCTTGCCTGGATCTATTTGCGTACTTAAAACCACATTCGGTGAAATGGTCACTAGGTGACTCCCTTTCAGAATTTTATCCGATGACGCCCCGCCGGCCAACCAAGATGTCCCCGCAACTTAGTTTTACATATGACCCTATAGGAAAATCAATTAAAATCTTCCCGTCTTGAACTAGTATAGGTGTGGCTATTGTTATCCAGGTGAGCAATTACAGGCTCTATAGATCTTCTTGTTTTCAATACATAAATTTATATTAAGTACACCGTACGGCTGATCCCGTTAATTATTGAAAACTTTCGGTTTTTTATAAAAAATTAGAGACGTTTATATTTTAAGAAAGGCTGATAACTATTAATTGTAGGTTTGCTGCAAATCACGTAAAATAATAGTTCGTAAAAATCAAATAAAAATGGGTCCATCCATTTTAAAAATAAAATGATCATTGTTAGAGTCATAAGATGGGCAATTATGAAGATGAACGGTATTATTGGTGATGATACATTTTACTAAATTTTTAGGTAAAACTCCGATTAACTCAATTTCATCTACTATTTCGTAATGCTCTCAAAGTCTCTAAACCTATCACATCATCCAAACTATACATTTTGTTTGCAAATAATGTTTCAACCAGTGCGTCGTATAATGGACATCACCCATCATCTGAACGTAAACGTAAAAGTCCGCCCGTACTGCTTAAAATTTAATCCAGAAACAGGGAATTATTTCGGAAATTCCTGGATATTGCAATCCTCTCATCAAAATAGGGAAAAGCTGAAGCTCCCTGCTGACGAAGATCATAATGTTCTAATTTATATCCGTTTGTGTAATATGTGTTTTTAAGTTGATGTTCTATTCTTCTACTTTTACCTAAATAAAAGTTTTGCAGTTTTAAATTTAACTTCAATACCCTTTGGACAACACGGTTTAAAAGTTTTGAGTAAAAGCCGACATTTATTACTTATTTCTTTTATTTTTTCTTAATTTAAAAAAGTAAAAGAAACAAATGCCGAAAAGTCATTAACACCAATTCTCATTTAAAAATTTATCTGTATGCAAAGTGCTTTTCAGAAAAAAGCCAAATATTTGTTTTAATATGTTTTTATTTTCACCTTATCATTAATAACAAAGGGAATCCACGTCTAGCAAAAAGATGTTGAATTTTAAGGCCTAAACAGTAGCTTGGTGGTAAAAATAATAAAGTATTGTACTTTTGTTCGTATAAAGACCTCCGTTTGTACCAAAACAGAACATAAAAAAATATCCAACAATTTCTGCTTTGTTTATAAAAATTTTTGTAATCAATGCAGTTTGTTATATATTAAAACCCAAAAGAGGAGTTCAATTAACTCTCTACCCTAAACAATTCCGTGAATTTTGTATTAAGAATCTGAATGACATATTCACACAGTAAAATGTGATTATATAAAACTCAATATTTATGTTCTTTTTATGCTTTTATTACTGTCAGTTCTTTTTAGTTTGTTTATTTTTTTTAAATCTTACATGAACTCGCCATCCACCATCCACTCAATATCCACACTTTCTGTTGTTCAGCTTTCCATTTAGCGAAGATTTCAAATATGTATAAATTTTATTTGATTATATATAAAACCAACAAAGATTGTTTTCATGACAAAATACGAGTTTATTCAGTTTCTGTGTAATTACAGTAACCAAGGTAGAATCATCTTGTCGTTGTTATGTTTTGTAGGAATAACTGAACCCAAAGACACATCTTCGACACACTAATGAGAAATTCGACTTTTGATTTGATAAATTGTGATTTACGATTATAATTTTCGTATCAATTTTATGTCCATCGAATCATAAATTTCTTAGGCTATAACATGTAAAGCGTATGTTTGCTCGTTTGCATATTTATCCTGCCTAGCAGTTTGTTTATGCTAACTTACAAATTGCACCGTAACTAGATTAAAAACCAATGAAGAATCCCTGTCAGTTCAGAGGGTATGTGGGCTTCTGGGAACCTATGTTTACTTATTTTTTTATGAGTTATAAAGATACTCCATAGTAAGAACATGATAATTTTCTTCTTTCCAAAGAAGAACTGAGAAAAAGTTACATCTACATATAGGTTAAACTTTTGGACGAAAATGAGCAGAAACGGACAGAGAAGATTATTACATTGTAACGAGGCATGTATTAGGATTCCAGTATTTTGTAACTTGAGATGCCACAACTGCATTTTTTGTTAAAACAAATGAAAAAATATATATTTCAAAAATATGTGAATAGCTCATCTTGTTTGTGCTTTTTTATCACATTCATTTACTTCTAAATATGAAAAGAAATAGGGTAAAATGTCGGAGAAATTTCACTCAACCACAAGAAAAACAGAGGGAATTTACAAATCTACAAGGCCTTTAACAATAGTAGAATATCACTCCTTGTGAAAATCTGTAAATCCCAAAATTTAAAACGTGTGTACGAAATATAATACTGCTCATATCTGAATGTTATCACAAATGTACATGTAACAAAACATATATCACAAAGACAAACTTACGACCACTATTCCTGAGTTGGGACAGGCACGCGAGACATGTAGTGGGGTTAAACTAGTTTAGGGATCAAAACCCTCCCCTAACGAGTGGTCATAGAAAACAATCAAAGAAAACAAAACAAGTAACAGACTAACTGTAAAAATTAGACAGGTATTCAATCAATCAAACTAAAGAGAATTTCAATAGCGAAACATGTAAAAACAGATATCTCTCTAATCAGTTACTAAAAGCAAGCTCATGGGGATATTCCTAAAGAAAAGACATCAAGCTTCTCAACACGAGATGTCATCAAACATTATATTCCGACTATTTAAAAACCGTGTTGTCAATAAACTTGAGGTAAGACAAGATGGATTCAATGTCAACTTTATTAATATCTGTGTAAAGAAGCGAAAAGATAATCATATATGTACCAATAAAACACATTTAATGTTCTGACTATATCAATTGCACTTGCGTATTTAAATTATGTTTTCTGCATTAAAGCATGACTCGTATATTCATGTATTTTTTTTTAAATCAAGAAATTCATGCGTACTCTAGTTGTTTTTAGAAACACGAATTTACTAAATGACCCAGTAAATTCATGTATTAACTGACTGATTTAAGAAAATATACGTTATTCCTAATTACACGAATTAACTGTGACAAAAATTAAACCTATCCAGCATAAGTTCTCGCTCTAAATTATGTACATAAGCACAAGTAAACCGCTGTATTGCATATCAGGCATTTCAATATAATCAATTCCAACGATCGTATCGTACTGTCGTTTTGGTCCAAGAATCGCACCAAATCCTCAGATAGAAAATACAATATCTTGTAAACAATTTCTTTTCTCATATAAAGCAAGACATCGTGACTTAAGTAAATCATTTGTATGTGTGGCATACGTAGACATAATATTCCAGATTTAATAGCCGTCGATTCAATGTTTGCAAGTGTCTGGTGATTTTGTTCAATCAATTACGTATGCGTTTTAAGGTCAGGCGGACGTTTCACAATGTTTTTTTGATTTTGTTCATAAAAAAGACTACATAACAATCTTTTTTTCAAGGATGTTTATCAGGAAAATATTCATCAGGTAATAGATTTCGAGAACTGCGAGAACTTTCACAAAATCGTATGTAAGTGACATCTAATTATCGTCGCCTGTAAAGATTCGTCCAATTCGAAGGTTTGTCTGTAAATTGTAATAGGTTTCAATGACTCAGAAATAAAAGTTTATTTTTTTATTTAGCACTTGATGGTTCAAAGTCCAAGTCACTAATCTTGGAAAGTATTCCAAGGTCATTATAAGAACTTCCGTTTTCTGAGGATGAAGTCTTACACGCAAACATAGCATTTGGTAGAAAACTACTTCCCCCTTGAATTAACACCGGCATTTGATGAAGAATATATTTTTGCGCTTTAGTTTCTTGCTTGCATTGTCATTTCTTTCTACAGCAGAACATATAGCTGTGATTAGCGTTCGAGCATGTGTCTTTTTTATCTTTATTATTATTAAGAACATTTAGTAAATTTACAGTTGAAAATTTGCCCTGATCAACCCAGCCTCTTTTATGACCTAAAGACTAGAACACTGCCTTTAGTTGCATCGTATTTAGTCGCCTTTTCACACTTTATATAAAATTACAGCATATTGTAGTGTCCGGCTGCCCTTAACTAACATGATTAAGGACAGAATGAAACAATCCACATCGTGAGGAGGATCATCATCACCATCATCAACACAAATTCGTGGGATTAAAACAGAAAAAAATGAGCTGAAATTTGAAAACTTTAAGCTATAGTAGATTGAAAAATACACTTAAATATGAAACAGTGGAGGATTGAAATAACGAAAGATTGATTGATTATTGTTTAACATATACAGTTTGTCCTGAGGAGTTCTATAATGGGCACATAAGAGCCCAAAAATAAAATGTGCATGATGATATTCAAATGTCTCAACTATAACGGCCAGATAATTGTACAATATGAAAAAGTAACACTTTAACTTAATAAACAACGACATCTAATGGACTACAAGTTCTTGACTTGAGACAGTTACATAAAGTATGTGGCGGGTTTAAACATTTTTGTAAGTACTAAACCACCCTCTTACCTGGGACAATGGCGTTACAAAACTACATAACATCAAACTAAAAAACAATGTTTTATGATTACTTTCATTAAAATCTTAAAGATTTCTAATTCACGGGCAAAACAGAAACGTTAGAGAAATATAAAGCAAATATAAAGAAGTCAAAGGAACATCACAATCAAGGAAGGAAATATTAAAAATAGGGAATGGGAAATCGTCTTAATCCGTATATTTTAGTTTCGACATAACCATGAGCTCCAGGTCCAGAATGTTGATGATATTGTGTTCCAAAATGTACCGAGGCTAATTAAACACAATGATGGAAAAACTCGTGTAATATCTTAAAAATAGTTTCATAAACGAGCGCTATAGTGCTAGGACGTAGCGCACGGTATTGCGGGTATTTAGTGTTCTTCTGTGTTTTTGCGGTCTCATGTTGTAAAGAAAACACAAAAATACTAAAAGCTCATTTAAAATTGATTAAAATATAAGTTCTTGTATCATTAAATAAAAAATATAGAAAAATAAATATGTAGGAGTCGAAAATTCAACATTAAACGCTTAAGTTGCATTGTAAATTGTAACAAGTAGAGTGCACCGCGGAAACAAAAAGGGATAAAACTTTTTCTAAATAAAATATTTTTGTCCAGTGGTTTTTGTAAATCAGGTGCAGGTATTTTTTTCTTCATGAAGTCATTGTAATTTGTCATTTTGTGACGTCATTGACAAAAGATCAATGATGCAAGATATCAGACTAATATGTTAATATTCATACAGTTTGTCATGACACAATATTGGTAAGCTAGTATAACTATCTATATCAATATAAAGCAAACACGAGATGGATATTGAAAATGCGTTTTTCTTCTAATTTTATTACAAGATAAAATCTAGTGATTTTTGTCTTTTGTACAAAAGTAAAACGTTTTAATCTTTGTCTAGGGATTTTGTCCCATGTGTCAAAAAATACTGTTTTTAGGAAATCATGCGATAATCAATCGATATATATCTTTAAGTTATTTACATTATGTGTCAAATGAAATGTTTTCCAATATGCGTTTTTTTACGAAGAACAAGTATACTGAAAACTATAATCAAATGATTCTCATGTTTTAAATAATTCAAAATTTTCCATGTCTAGGCATTTTGTCCCTTCTTGACGTTTTTGACAATTTCCGACGTTTATTACAACGAAAAACGCAAATAACGTCTCATAAATCAATAAAATAAATTTTGTCTTTAACTGCTATTTAGAGTATATTCAAACAACACTATCCCGGACTAATGTATGTAATTTATCCATTATTAAAATTATTTCTGAAGTGGTTAAATTTGAAAGTACCTGTGAAATTTTCAAATTTTACAAAACTAATATAAATATTATGAAAACAATTATTTTTTTCAATTTTCAGTTTATCGGTGAAATGCAAAAAAATAAAGCAAAAAATGCAAACGCAGAAAAATAAATGCATGCAAACCCGGAACACACGTAAAAAGTCATTTAATTAAAATTAGATGATTCTAAACGAAATTTTGAAACGTCGCCATTTGACGCTTTGACGTTACGCTTAGTACCCCAACACTGTGCGCCCAGTCACAGCACTGTCCATTTGATTTTTTGTCACAGTCGAGTGAACTGCATCGGGACGAAACTTTCTTTTGATTGACAAACGATCATCATGTTAGATGTTAATTTAATCACTTAGGACACAGCTATGTCTTTATCTATACGGATATTCCATACCAGTCAACAAAATCGAGGTGCCGACCATACAATTTAGTGGGAATTTATGTTCGAGAACAACATTTCTCACATCTGGGATAGTATTCGTAGATTTGAGGGGTCTAGATTTCTCTGTCTTTCATATAAGACAACACTCATTTATTCCTGCAAAATTCATTTTTCTTGATAGTTACCATAATATCGATTAAATTTTGAATTTTAATTGCGGGTTTAGTAAAGACTTATTATTATATAAAATTGTTAATTAATGTTCATTGTGTCATTTAAATTTAGAGCTCTGATTCACAGCAGTTTTATTTCTTAGGAATCTTTGTGAGCTGAACGTCTAAACATATATTACTACTTGTTTTATCATTGTTTATGTATTAGATTTTGGCTGTACTTCGATGTAGGCAGCTGCTGTTGCGTATTGGATCTCTCTCGTATTAGTTCTACCGTTCCATTCATCCACGCATTGCGAATCAGGCTTTGACCTTTTTTTATCATGCACTACAATTAAACAATATTAATACACAAATTTAGGTTTTGTACAACTATCTTCCTTACGGTAATTTAAAAAATATCGTTTGCTTACCAATCTACTTATATAGTTTTATACTGCAGCTTGACCATTCCTGTTGGCTTTAATTCCTAAATATAGTAACAAAGTGATATTTTGTACAATGTCAATTTCATTTCCTGTATAGACAGGGGCTCATTTAGGGGGAGAAGAAGTTTTATTATTGTATTAATTAAATAATTTTGTATTAATAATCTTTACTGCAATAAAACCAATTCAGGTGAAGCAATACAAAACATGACAGTACAAAAGTAACATAAAAACACAATGAAGCAGTT
>JARWCS010105934.1:0-15099 GCA_034783895.1 Geukensia demissa | reverse complement strand
ACACTTACCCAAAGGGTCTTTAGTTCATCTTTCACATTTCAACGTGCTGCGGTCGTATCATGCTGCGCTTGCGAAGCACCTCTGTTGATAGCTCAACCTCCCCCTAACCTGGGACCATGATGTGACAAAACAGCACTAATAAACCCATGAAAAAAATTATTACCCACTTAGAGGAGATGTACAAATAAATTTTAAATTTTTTAACTGTATTGCAACTGAAGAGAGCAGCAAGGCTTTAAGAGCCCTTATTTTGATAGTGTACAATAATAGATTTGATGTTTTTAGGTAGTTATAATGGGAACCTATGTGATAGCTGCCACATTCTTCAGTGTGTATACAATGGCTGTTGATACCTTGTTTCTCTGTTTCTGTAAGTACTATAAGAGTTTGATAAAAAATACATATCAAAAATTGCAGTTGTTAGATGATTTTATTAAGGTTAGTCAGACAAATATTTACAGTTCATACATATGCAAACAACTGTCATTTATTCGGTCTTTTTGTATCTCTGGATTTGTAAGAGTTGTCTCGCATATGGGACGGTATATTGATTTAGTTATAGGGTGAAATTTGGAGTTTAATTTTTTTCAATTTTATTGTAGCAACAAATTTCAAGCAAAAATCAATCTTTTTGTTTATTTACCAATGGGCATCAGACTTATTTTTTCTCTTGGTAAATATTATGGATTTTCCAAATAATAGCAATATTTAAGGTTTTCTCATGTTACAGCTATATTGAGACACCCTCCCACATGGGAGATAACTCTTACAAAAACATACAAATTATTGATGCATCCTGGGTTACGAAAATCGGGAATATATACTCTTCTATTATAATAGGGAAAACTTCAAGCTTTTCATAAGGAGTGTGATTCTTTCCTTGTTGAAGGCTTTGTGTTTTCCTGGTTCATATAGTTTATATGGACAAGTTAGAAAGAAAACAAGAAAAAAAACCGAAACAAATAATTTGATCTTGTATAACACAGAAACATTGTGCAAAGAGCATAGATATGAAAAAAACTACTGATAATTCATCTTGACAGATGATTTTGGTTGAGTGTTGAAACAGCAAGTAATATGAATTTAGCCATGTCATATAATGTTTATCATATATTTAAAACAGAACATGTTTCTAAGTTAACCTGAGTGTGATAGATAAAGTAATCACAGCAATGACAGCCAAATGTTTGATACGGGCAATCTATGTCGGAATAATTAATTTACCCTGCATAATCTCAAACATTCAGTTGAATGTGATCTCTCTGACATTTACCCTGCATATTTTCATTTTCATAAACATCATGACATCATACATTTAATGGAGAGCAGTCTCACTGACATTTTTTCATCAATACATAATATCCTGATAAAAACAAACATTATGCTAACAAACATTTATAAAATACATTAAAAAAGCCACATATTAGCTTCTCCTTTTTGTAACCAATGGGACAATTTTTAGAGAAAAAATAATGTGAATTTTATGGTACATATTCCATTAAATTTATATCAATGACATCATATTTTTATTAAGAATTTTATTTTTTCTAGTGGAAGACTTGGAGGTGAATAATGGAAAAGATAAACCATACCGCATGAGCAAAGGTTTACAGAAGCTTCTGTCTAAAAAGAATAAATACAAAGCGTCTGAAGAGGTGGAAAAGGCATAAAATGGAAAAATCTGAAATCCACAAATTCGCCATTTAGAAAAAAAAGCAGGCATTATTAAATAATGCAGTGGGATTGTACATGTTAAATTCTTTGTATTACTGTCTTAATATTTAATGTTTTTATGTAATTTTTAAAATGGCCAGAAACATTTCATCAGGTATATGTAACAAGATCTGAAATCCACAAATTCTTTATTTTTTGAATCCAAGGGGCCATAGTATATTCCCTTCTCACTGTATTGCGGGTTTCAATACATCCTGGATTCACATGCTATTTCAACTGAATTCTGATGTTATTGCAATTGTTGCGATATGATGAGCTACTAGTGTATGAAGAATTGGTTAATGTATAATTTTTATTTTGGGTTTTTTTATATTTGATGTACATTTTTTTTTTATAAACAAGTATTTTAATAACCAGAGAAATCCTGTATTTTATTAACATACATTTTATGTGACCTGGAAAATTGAAGTGGTTCTATGAACTTAATTTATGGCTACTTTATTTACAGAATAAAATCCATTGTTGAATGGCTTGAAAATTAAGTCCGTGAAGTTCATGCTGCATGTTTTCAGGGTTTTATAATATATATTTTATTTACATAAAAATGGAATTGTTTACTTGGATTACAGATTTATGCATCAATGATTGATATATATTGTTAAGTTGTTAGTAAGATAGAACTGACTATAGTAGTCTTAGCATCTGTAGATCCTTATTTTTCATATAAAGAACTCTTCTTATTTTTTATTTTATATATGCAATATTTACAACAAAAAGTTAGTGTAGACCACAAATCTTGGAAAGGAGTTTTTCAGAAATTTTTCTTGTAGCTTCAGACTGGACAAAATTATTATAATTGTATTCAATTATTAAGTAAATCATAAACTTTCATTTGCTTATTACCATTCTGTTATGACAAATCAGCTGTTTTCCTTGTCAAAAATCATTTATTGAGATCATAATTGATATCATTGATTACAAAGTTGACATCTGAACTTGGAAAAATGCTTCGTAAATGCTTCGTTTGTAAATGTTTGGAATAAATACTATCATTTCAAAGTAGCATAAAATTGATATATATGTGACAGCAATAAGTTTTATTTATGTGTTTGCTTTTAACCAAATTTCCAGTTTTTTAGTATGTACTCACAAAAGTTGTGGTAAAAGTGGTCTCTGCTGGACAATCAATATTATGTTATATTGTTGTTTACCATAATGTTGATTTATATAAAAGAAACTTTTCATGTGTTGAGCATATTCAGTAAGCCCTTGTTAAAATTAAGTTAAAAATAAAAGCTTCAACATTAGGAAATAATTGTGAAGTCTATAAGGGCTGTAATTTATTCATGTTAGTCTATAGTCTATAGTCCTAGGGTATAGGAAAGATCACATGTAAGTTACAAGGAAGGAAATTTTTTGGACATCAGACAAAACATATCAATCAAATATCAGTAAAGAACTAAACACATTTATCTCTGTGTGGCTTTCAGTATGTATTATAATAAAACAACATTGAGGACAAATTTGTATCTCCTAAAGAATTTAAAAGAATATTACTTGTTTTTATGGTTTTGCTGAAGGATAATTGAATAGGATGAATGTTTGCATGGGTAAAGTAATACAATGAGTGCCTTCTGACACCTTTGTTCTTTTTTTGCATAGGAATAGCCCTCAATTTTCATTGAGACTTATTTGTTTTTGGACTATGAGATCTGATTTTTTTCTTTAGTCAGAATGATGAATTTCCTTTAATTAGCCTTTGAGAAACTTGCATGACCTTTACTTCACATGACTCTAGTCCAAATAGTATGCTGTCTTTCTAGTCTTAGTTTAGTCACAGTATTACAGCACGCTGTCACCTTTATTATAAAAAATTTAAGAGAAAGATTGTGTTATTCTTACTGTCTCTGATAGTGTCAATGATTTTACCAATTTTTTTCTATTATTTTATTGAAGTTTGTTAATCTCAAAATGTTCAAATAAATGATGGCATGAAATTTATTCTTTTAAACGTTTTATGGAAAACTGAATGGCAAAATTTTGATATTTGTTCTTTCTAATGATTGTTTCTGTTTTGCAGATTATGATGAAAATAGACCATTTGACATTGAAATTGATATTTTATTACATATAAGTCTGCTATTAATTTATTATCTAGCCAGCAATACATACTGTGTAAGAATGAATCTGATGTTTTTTACAAAATTCCTCAAAATATAAAATTAGCAAATAATAATTTCATAATGCAAATAAACAAATCAGCATTTGAAAAAAATTTTTAATTTTGCTATTTCTATATTGACATTTATTTCTATTTAAAGGAGTAGGTGCAGTAAGGGCCTTATTGAACTGATAAATAACATATTTTGCTTTTATACAATTTTATTTCAAAATAGTTTTAATGTGTGTAAACATTCAAATGGATGATTTTTTAAGTAATAATCGTAGTTTTGGATATTTTGAAGTGTAGAAAATGTGATAAATAGGACATTTTGCCGAATAGTGTCAAATTTGTGCAGTTTTGACACATTTCGGACAAGAAAATAAAAAGCACATGTAAGAACCATGTAAAGATTCAGGTTTGATTTATTAAAATCATTATTTAAATATATAAACTGGAAAATTATCTAGTTGGTTCTTGCACTTGTTTAATACTTCTGGAACCAAATTCACTGCATTTAAAGAACACACAATACATTTGACTTTTTGGTGAGGGCATGGCATCTGATATTGCGATTTTTTCTTTAAGTGTGATCTGAATTTTCGTGCAAACATGAGTAAAAATTCAAAAATCTTCAAAAATTTGGTCAATTTCAGTCTCTTACGGCACCTTGTCTGTTGGCCGTTATTAACTATTATATGCAAACCCAGCAATCTTAAATTTTTACATGTTCTATTAATTTGTTGTATAACATATGTTAAAAAAATATGTTAATTTAATGACAGAACAGCATTTAGAAAAATCAAAAAAACTGTTAACTGTTAAGAAATCAATAATCTTCCAGTTAGCAACTGTGCAATAAAATGCAATTTTGCATTATTTTAAAAGCATTGTAAATAACCTTGTTTATTTTTGCATATAAATTTATTAATACTTGTGTAACAGTTACATGTATGTCAATAGCAGCTGTATTGTTTAGACCACCATAGCAAATATGTTTCATTTTCCCAAAGGCTTGAGACAAAAATTTGTCTTTACACAGGTTATGTAGACAGTAGTTATATTTGTGGACAAAATATTCCAGATTACTATATATTTCAAAGTATTTCTCATGTAATATCAGACCTAGTAAAATTATTATATCTGTACATGGGAGTCATTTTATTCAAAGCAATTTAGTAAAATAATCAACTATCCCATTTTGTCTCATTATGCTGTTACAATAAAGGTTCCATTTTCCCTGTTCATGTTTTGAATCTCATAAATGACTATTCAGAATAACCAGAAACAATCTTTTATTTTCCTAAACTTTTAAACAAAAAAGGTTCAGAGTTGATAAATGTGGAATTTGATATGTGTGTTATAGTTGTTTTCTTATACCAATATTTTAGTTTCTCAAATATGTGGGACACAAAGTACATGATACTTGACAATCATCCTCAACCTTCAGACTCCAGAAATATCTTACCTTCGTATACATTCCATGCTCAGTGCTTGTGATTTGTTAAATAGTAGTCATTATTCAATGTTGTATTGTGACATCATATGAGCTTGTTATTTGTATAACTTTTATGTATATAATATAATACTTAATGTTGTAGAATTATGACAATCCATTTTCTGGTTTAATAACTGAATATACTCTTTGTAAATGTATTTACTGTAAACAGATCTTAATAATTTAATCTTGATGTTGTAATTAGTAAATGATACACTTAATATACACCTACTTTGAACATCTTAAAAATTTGTTGCAACTTTCTGCAGATTAATTTAACACTTTTTTTCACTATAACTGTAGATTTAGTCAATGAAATTTATTATGTGTTATACAATGAATAACAAATACTTTTGACGTTTTGGATTGATCAAAAGGGAAATGAGAATACTCTTTTTTACACATTATTGATCTGAGAAAAAGCCTTTACTTGAATTATTTGAAGGTTTAAACTTAATAGACTTAATTATATGTGTTTTTTATCGTTCTACTTTAATAATGTAATGTCTTGCATTTTTATTTTTAATATTAATATATGTAACTGTTTTATAGTATTCTTTTTAAAGATAGTTATTGGAGAAATTATTTCTTAATTTTGACAGAAAACAGATTCAACAATTGATTATTGAGACCAAACAAACTTAATGCTCCATAGATCTGTAAAAGTGTTTTGGAATTGAACAAATGAAATATATTTTCCATATGCAGGATTCTATTTGAGAGATTTCCATTTCCATTTTTGTGTTTTTTCCCTATCCATTTCACATCATAAGTAATAATTATAATGCAATTCAATGTCAAAATTTTTTCCAAAGTATGAGACATGTTACCAGAAATGAAGGGGACAAGAAATATATAAATGAAAAGGCAATCTTGATGCCACAAGATATGTTAATGTAGTTCTTTATATAAAAGAATTTGTTTAACATTTGAAGGTGGACCTTATCTTCAAAACAAAGGGAAAAATATGGACGATTTATTACAAGGTAAAAAACCATTTGGAAAAAGAATATGTATGGTGATGCTACCCTGATAGTATGAGAAATTTTTAGTTTGTTTTAAATTTGTCTTGTCTCTTTGAACTATGCACTTTTGACCTCTCACATGGGTATTCTACAATGGATTTATTAACATTTCCTTTGTCATGTGAGATTATAATTTAGAGAAATTGATTTATTTTATTAAAATGAATGTGGATTGAAATTTAGAAGATTGTGATTTACTCGTATGTAAAAAAAAATTACAAAGTCTCAGCAAAGTAATGAATTGTGCCATTTGTCTCAAGTGCTAATTAAACATAGTTTGCCTGCTGTGGCCATTGTGTAGGATTTTTAATTTGCAACGAAGTTTGATAAACAATGCTTACAAATGGTGCTTCTTCTTCATTTTGTTGTTTATCCTTTCATTTGATATTCTTTTGTTTTAAGCTGTGTCTAATAGGCATTAAAACACAAGGCATAATAGGACCAATTGAGATTATATTATTTAACTTAAGGATTGTAATATTAATTTTTAAAGGTTTTTGCAAATATAAATGAAATATTTTGACAATATTTTTATACAATTTTAATGATATTTACATAATAGTAAAGGTAACCGTTTTAAACTGATTTATTTAGGCATCTCCAGTAATAACTTTTATTCCAATTTTTGATATTGTATGATTTTATTAATTATTTTAATGTTAGTACATTCTTTTTTTTAAATAAATCAGATGCAATATTATTTGCACTTATTATTTGATGCTTCATTCTTCTTAAACCATTTGTAATTTGTTTTAAAAGTTTGTTTTAAGGATGTTATCTGCTCTCATTTTCTTGGTAAAGAATTAAGTTTTTTGCCCATTAACTTCAATTTTTATTCACAGTTTTATAAAAAAAAAGATGTGTTTTCCTTAATATCACCCTGATAACAAATGAGGGGGATTCCTTCATACAAAATCTTTAAAAATCGATAGAAAACCTTTTACCACCACATGTTCTTACATTATATCTGAAATAAACACACAATTCTGGATATCTTTTCTTCTTAATTGTGTTACCACATCACACACTTATAATATAATGTTATCATTTTAATAAAAAATTATGAAAAGTGCATGGGTGAAAGTTTTCAGATTCTGAAACTTTAGTGATGGTGTGGTCTTCAACAAAATATATAATTGACATATTTCTACTTGTCCCATACTTACCTTCCTTGATTTTTGCCAATGTTGTGTATTTGGACTTTTGATACTTAATATATAAAAATTCCTGTAGACATGTTGAAACTATACAAGTTAGTGAAAGGATGTGAAATTGGCTGTGTTTCCCATTCCCAATATTTTGTTTCATGATTTGAAACCCAGCCACTTTTGAGTCTTTGACCCAAGTATTGTTTTGATTTACATTATGATGCAACTGACAATGTATCTATTTGGCAATAAAGAATTTTAATATATACCTGTTTACCTTTTGAATGCTCAAAGAGGGAGATCCCCCTCTTTTCACCTTTTCTTAGAGGGAGATTTTGCGTGAATTTTTTGGCATAAAAAAGATAATTTTGCTAAAAATCCAAGAACATAGATAAGACAAAGATATAAAATCTATGACATTTAGTTATTCTACTAATGATTTCAAATCAAATTTTAGCAGTAAGAACAAGAAAAGGATTAATTATTTGTTGATTGCTTCTCAGTGAATATTGTATTGCATAACATCAGTTTACTTAGCCACTTAGAACATAATTTGTGCAATCATATTTGTGTGAAGAGGTAAATTTTGGGGATAAATTATTTTAAACTGAGCAGCTGCCTTCTGTTTGTAAAGTTATTACTTAATTAACACAGAAAAAAATTCTCATTGTATCTTACATTGGTCATTAATGTACAATCTTTTTATTTAACTTTTATCTTTATCCATTTATGATATGACATTGTCCTCACTGGTGTTGTTGTCGTTATTGGTATCTCTAGATAAGTTTGCTTCTGCACAATAACTTTTGTTCTTGTTAACCAATCCTTTCAGTATTTTAGGACATTGATTTTTGATACAAGATAAAATTTGGTATTGATTTGGGTGATCTAGCTCCACCCCCACCAATTTTTAGGACGGGGACAAAAAAAGGTTTTTCTTTTTTGTAAATTATCTATTTTTTCTCTGTTTTTTTATATTTTTTTTGTATTGGCCATGACAATACAATTTGAATCTACTGTCATTTGGTGGATGGCTGTCTCATGGACAATCATGCCACATCTCCTATTTATATATATATATAAAGCTAATTCAATGAGCCACATGTGCCATTACCCATTTCTTACCATTATTAAGATATTTTGTGTTCAAAAATGGCGACATCCTAATTTTTCTTTGTATACGAGGGCAAAAAATTTCCAGTTGTATCATGTGATGGCATTGTTGTTTTGTTGTCAGCGTTGGCATCATCGTCCTTATCTTTTGTCTTTTGACACAAAGTTTCCACAACTTGTTTGTTCTTTTGTTGTGGTAAAACGATTCTTTTGATATTTTGACACAATGATCCTTAGTGTGAGGTAAGGTGTGGAATTTTTTTTTTTGCAGTTCCAGCTTTCACCCATTTTTTATGGGGGAAAAGGGTTTTTTTTAGTATATTTTCAGTGGTATTTTAAAATTAACATCCAATTTAAGATAAAGAGGTTGAAGGTCCTAAAATATTTTTCGTCAGATTTTTCATTGGATTTCTCACAGCAAGTGGTTCAGTGATATGTCAATAGATTTTTACCTTCTCGTAATATTTTTGAGATAAATGTCAAAATTGATGAAGAAGTGAATTTCACATGGGAGGGATTTTAGAAATTTTTCATTGGAGCTTGATAGGATGTTTTCTAGATCTTTCCTAATAAAAAAATGCAACAAAATTTACTCTTGTTTTAGGGATAATCATTGATCCAGTGTCCACACCTACCAAAATGTTCATTTGTTACTTCTCACATGACAACTGGCTGCGGTCCTATCATGTTGCGCCTGTGAAGCACTTCAGTTGTGTTTGAATTGTTATCTTACCCGGTATATTTAACATTACATCATATCATATTGTTGTTGTTATTAGGTATAATAATATAATATGTGGCCATATTTTACATGTATATCTTGTGATAATTGAATAATACTTATGTTTGGTTTCACTGTAACCTATTTTCATATTTACTTTAAATAAAAAGAAAGTTTATATGCCTTTATTTCTATGAACTGTTTAAAGTTTTCACCCAAATTAGAATATTATCTGATGTTTTTAGGTCTACTCCATTAAAAATAACATTTCACCCAGGAAAAGCACTTTAGAATTGCCTCTTTGGATGGGATTTCATAAAACTGTTGTAGGTAAAAATATTAGTTAGGCGGAGAATTTAGTCTGGTTATTTGGTTTGATTTCCAAGACAGGAAAGGCTTTCTTTGTTTATAATTTTATCCCCCCCCCCCCATCAGGGGTATTATGTTTTACCTTTGGTATTACAAACGTACATCCATACATCAATCAAAATTTTGTCAAAGATTTCTCTGCTTGTGTATGTGGGATCAATTTGATATTTGGTCTGAAGCATTAATAGGATGAGTTGTACCATGTCTTCCCATTTTCAAGTCCATCATAAGTCTACTTCCTGTTTGCCGAGACGTTGATTTAATTTATGTTCTGTAACTTTTTTGTCAAAGATTTCTCAGCATGGATATGTTGAATTGATTGATATTTGTTCTGTACTGTGTCTCCCATTTCAGGTCCTTCATATGTCTATTTCCTGTTTGTCCCATGGAAAAATTTCTCTTTGTTTTAAGTACCACTCCATAAAAATTCAAAATCCTGTGGCACATGCTAGAAATGGATTTTGTATAATGGTATTTTTTTGGCATTTCTTTTTAACATTTATTTTCAGAACATTTAAGTTTTCTTTTACTGTTATAGAAATGGCCAAGATATGTTTTACTTAGTATGCACTACGAACAAAGGACACAACTTTAGTCAGATCTACTGTTTGTGTATAATCTTTGCAAAATTATTTTGTTGCAGAGCCATAGCCATTAAAGTTTGCTAATAAATTATTGCTTATTTTAAATAAGTCTCAGGAATTTTTCAAATTTTATTCTCTTCAGTCCCATGCCCTTTTGCCTTTTAATATGTTTAACAAAGAATGCATTTCAGAACAATGATTTCAGGGTAGATATTTCATACATTTGAACATACAATGCACTACAAATTAAACTACTTTGAAAGTCTTCCTTGTTCTTGAAACCAATGGCTGCTCATTTTTAATACTAATGTATGCACATTTAAACAAACAAACAGTATTTGAATTTGAAAGCTATGATGTGCTGACCCTTACAATTTACCGATATTTGGGTTAAAATGCACTTGAATTTTAAAATCAGCCATGATTTCTCTTGAGGTTTGCTTACCTGACTACATGTTTTACATAAAACATGTTTTTCCAAAGACAGAATGAAAACTAATTCTAACAATTAAAGATTATAATGTTAATATGTTTTCAGCTTGATGAAAATAATGCTATAAATAGCTTACACTCGCGTTCACTCGCTTTCACCACTGCTTAACCATGAGTTTATTGGATGGAAAGTTTTTTCCTGTTTTAAAAGGAATTCGAAGATACCAAAGGAGCAGACAGAAATCGTTAAGTCTGAAGACCGACAAGACCATGGCCAACAAAATGAAATGAAAGGCAAACATAGAACACACAACACTGGAGTAGGTAGAATATTTTATCTGCTATCTGCTTACCCAATAAACTGGTCCCATATGTATGGGGTTATTAGGGTAGGATTATCAGGGAACCAGATTTTTTCATTTCGTCTAACATCTAACAATGCTTTAGAAATAAGTTTTTTCCATTTGTACCATGTATGTTTGAATGGAAAAGCCTATAAATATTGCATGTATTTATGACTGAAAAATTACATTATGCAATCAAGAGAAAACTACTTTATAAATCATAATGCAATTTTTTGGAGTTTGAATTTCAAGTGTATTTATGGTTTAAATCTTTATGCAAAAAATTATATTTTTAAGCATCTTGTTTAGCACAGGTAATTAAGATTTAATATTTTATTATTTAAAACACCATCTTACCCACCCATTATGATGTAAAAAAGAAACAAATTTTACCAATTTTAATGCATGTTGTTGAGATTAACCCCAACTCTTATATCAGTTTTCCATTACTGAATACCTACTGTCTGTAAACCTTACTTCATGGACTGCCTTTTTTCAAAAGTAAAATGTGCAAATATGATGTATCTTGGTGAGTCTTAATAGAAAACATTTTCTTTTTTATATTTTTTTCAATGGTAAATTAACCTGGAGCAAGAGAAAAGTCTCAATGGGATTAACAATGTAAGATAACTCTTTCCAGGGTCTTACAAAAAGCACCGAGAATGTCCATAGAGTAAAATATAACTTAAAGCAAAATTTCTTTCTCGTCTCATTGCAACAAATTATACAAGTAAATGGTTGATATCATTCCATTTTGAAAATTTAGATTTAAAAAGACTAAAAAAAAAAAAAAACTTACTAGGTTCTACTTCTTAACAAAAAAAAAAACAGTAAAATATTTCTGTTTTGAAATTTCCAAAAAAGCCATTCTACAGAGTCCATGCCAGTGTAGAATGGGGGCCTGGGTGGCCGAGTGGTCTAGGTAGTTGATTTAAACTTACTTGTACAGATCACTGTAGCCTATCACCTATACGGCGTGAGTTCTCGCCTGACTTTGTACCATACAAAAACGGGTTGAGTTTAACTCGCATCGCACGTGATAAGGTTTGTCAGTTACCTGCCCAAGGTCGGTAGTTCTCTCCTGGTACTCCAGCTTCCTCCACCAGTAAAACTGACCGCCGCGATATGACTGAAATATTGTTGAAATTGGCGTTTAACCACAATCAAACAAACAAATGAACGCCGTTAAGCCAAATACGTGTATGAATATAACAATCAGGCTACATTACAAATTACAATGTTACAAATGCTAGGTTGTGCTAAATCCTCCATTTTCTGTTGGTTTTATAGGGAAAAACTACATTTTTCTTGATATTGAGAACGAACAACGATAGAATTCTAAAATAAAATACGCATATATAGCTTTTATCGTATGTTATCAGAAAATAAAAATAAAAGTTAGGATCACCGATCTCGTTTTCTCGCTACATTAATAAATCAATAATTCCATAGTGCAATCCTTTATAACATAAAGTCATTGAGGATACCTCCCTTGGTAATGATTCATTCTTTAAATGTTGAAAAACCGCTGTGTCCTCTATAAATGCTTAAAATGATAATGCAATTATATAAGTAAATACAATATATTAATTCAGAATTAATTTGCACAAATATTTTCTTTCTAGAATTTTTGCAGTTATAGAAGAAGTCTCTACCGCAAGTTTGTGATCCAAGACGGCGGAAGACACCCGAACCTCCTTAAGAAGAATTTACATGGTTTTCAATCGTACTGAGGTAATTGGATAATTAGAAAATCATGAAAGAAATATGAAGTAAGGCTGAAGTCCGATCGGAACTTTTCTTTTCTCTCTGTCAGGACATGTAGAAATAATTCCCATATTGCAAAAATGCTGAATTTCTATTGGGTAATACATGTGCCATTACAATAGAACTGCTATTTGAGCACGCTTATGAGGTAAATGTAGCAATCGTTGAAATCTCTGCCACGTATGAAACATATTCATCTCAACAGGCCTTTGATTTCCAACACGTTGTGCATATGACAAAAACCTGCATATTCCCATTTGCTCCTAATATCATTTGACCTGTCAATAAATATAAGCATTCATCAAAGTGCGTAATAAATTCAGAACCATCTGTTGGGAATATACCATGGAGTATGATTTATCTCTATATGTCATCTGCAAGACATGGCTGTCAATGTGTTGTGCGTAGTTTGGTAATTGGCATAAATAAGTCCTTAATTGATCTTTTATCAATTCAGTTTCAGACGGTCTAACACAGGAATATGTCAGGAATATATTAACAGATAAATTTCATAATCTTGTCATTTCTTGTATAATTCGCATTGTATGAAGAGCATCTAAGGCTGTGTTCACATCAAGTCTTAAACAAATGTCAAACTATATAAAATTAGGAGATGTGGCATAACTGTCCATGAGACAGCCATCCACCACTTGACAGTCGTTTGGCATATTCTTTAAACTGAAATATTTCATTGATGATAAAATATAATTAAACAGAAATGACATGATTTTTAATTGTAACGACGTAATGTACTCAATCAATATTATTAATTATGTTGTGTCAAAGGTACTCTATTAGGTAAAGTTTTGTGAAGAACACATGTTTTACATGACCTGTGTGAACACTGCCTGAGTTAACTACTGGATAACTACTGTTAAGTTCTGCAAAAAAGCAATTTGACCCTACCATTTTTTTCTTCTTTTTATGTGTTAAACTGACGATGATAAGGCATAATTCATAAATGCGATTTGTAACATGTACGTGTAAAATTCAAATATTCAATTTTTAACTATATCAGCTCTTTTCCTGTCAAACATTTTGCAAATTAAAAAACCATAGATGAATTTGTTTACTCGAACATTGTTAGAACTGAGAGCAAGATGTTTATTTGTTTACTTGTTCTACTAATAAGGCGTATGTTAACGACTTAATGATTGTTATCTGAGGGGGCCTTGGTAGCCGAGGATTTAAACTTACCAGTACAGATCACTGTAGCCTATTACCTATACGGCGTGAGTTCGCGCCTGGGTTTATACCACACAAAAAAGAGTTGCGTTTAACTCGCATCGCACGTGATAATGTTCGTCAGTTACCTGCCCAAGGTCGGTGGTTCATTCCGGGTACTCCGACTTCCTCCACCAATGAAACCGATTGATTGACCGAATGGTGCTTACCGTCCAGCGGCAAATATTTCATGCGTTTTCAGTACGAGTGATGATGAATGAACCCTGCATTGTACTAGACCGACACGCTGAGTCGGATTTTTAACGTGCTAGCTCAAGAAAGCAACAGGCCGCAGGAAAGACGTGCCACTTTACCCAGACACATTATTCTGACTCTGGGCTGACCATTCTTTGCTCTTACTTCTAAATGCTGGGTGCTTAGCAGAGAAACAGCAAATACCAATTTTAATGTCTTTAGTTTGACCCGGCCGGGGATCGAACCCGCGACCTTTCGCACTCGAGGCGAGCACGCTAGCCATTACACCACCTGGGCGGTCTCCAATGAAACTGACCACCGCGACTGAAAAATTGTTAATAGTGGCGTTAAACACCAATTAAACAAACAAACTGTTATCTGTTTGCCATGAATTGGTATTTCTGTTAACGGCTACTCAAAAGAAATGTTATCCTTGTCATGTGGGAGAGAAAACACGTTGGTGGCGGGAAAAATGTGAAATTGATGAAAGGTGGAGGAGAAATTGGTTGAAGGTGGATGAGACATATGGTGATGGTACGTGACAGTGACAGGAGATGGATGAAGTAGGCAAAAGTGAGATGAGAAAAATGCTTCTTTTGAGCAAAATCAGTTAACTGTTGAAATTCTAAAACACTGAAAATACGGAAAGGCCTCGAATATTGAAGCACTAAGTAGTTGTCCCTGCCGTCGGATTTGGCTTCCCTTTTCGATTTGTTTGGATTTGAGTGCTTTTTTGTCATATTTGAATCTTTGACGTCCTATGTTTCGGTTCTACTGCTACTGATGAGAGGTTACTCCTTGAAATGTACACATAGCATAACAAAATTTTCCTTATTTATTTAAC
>JARWCS010105826.1:0-15102 GCA_034783895.1 Geukensia demissa | reverse complement strand
GTCTAATTCTTGGGTTCTTATGGTTGGGCTTATTAATTGTCATGATTTTTAACTACCAGATTTCCAACATTTTGACTTCCAGCTCTGTTAACGAGATGTCAATCAAAGAAATTGCCATACTGTGCATCAAATTCAAATTGGTTTTTTGTGATACATCGATTAAATTCATTTTGATTTCCAAGTCAGTAAAACTACAAATGTCGTTGTAAACAGTTTGTTTCTGGTCTGCCATTATGATTCCCGTTTTTCTAATATCCTTTTGAATTTTCCCATCTCACAACCGTTGTGAAAAAACATGTGCAGGTTTTGCTTTCAAAATGGGAATGAAGCAATAAACTTTTTCTTTCAAGGGTATGACAGACTTTTATGTGAAACTTCTACTAGAAACACAATTGAGCTTACTTGTATGTATAAGGACCTCTTTGTAGAAGGACTGGCTTTTCTCCTTTTTGAATGACTTCATCTGCGTTTTGAATGTCAAATACCCAAACTTGAAAATACGTTGGCACAGGGTTCTCCACCCAGTCGTCATAGATAGTTGAACCTTCCGTTAATGTTATCTCCTATTTTTGAATACAAAAATTATTACATCAGGTATAATTTATTCGACAATGCAGATCTTCTTTATTATCAGGTATGATATATGTTATTCGACAATGCAGATCTTCTTTATTATCAGGTATGATATATGTTATTCGACAATGCAGATCTTGTTTCTTATTTGCCTTCTCTTGATTTTGGGTCTTTTACGTTAGATTGAGTTATGTAGTATCGGAGCCGTTTTTACCCAAATAACTGTATAAAATGATAGAAAGGTTAATTCAATTATAAAAGGCACCCAAAGGACATTAATACATATAACAATTTGAGTAGCATACATGTTAAACTCCATTTTGACAAAAAAGAAAAATCAATGCATACATCGAGTAATATGATAAATACAAACTTAATAATTATTATATGCTTTCCAATACCTTTGTTAAATGACCGATTTTATGAATAGATTCACATTCTGTAGTTCTGGGCCTTTTACTGCTTCCGTTATGTTATGGACTCTGGTTCATTATTGAAGGCCGTAAATGGCACCTGTATAAGTTTAAATTCTCATGTCATTTGGTGGATGGCTGTCTTAAGTATAATCATGCAACCCCTCATAATTTGTATTTTCTGCAGTTATTTAAGTAGTGCACTAATTACGAATTAATGCTGGAAATATTATATAAAAATATACTAATCGTATATTGATTAACTGTAAAAAACAACGTATAGAAGTCAATTGGAGAATTACGTTATGGTTAAAAAAGAAATTTATGACAACATACTGATGCAGAATTATTTTCCAGATTCCCTATTCATTTGCCAAATAAAGCACTCAATGTCTTTAATTTTGATTTTCGAAAACTTTCATTTATTTTTTCTCTCTATAAAATATTTTTTTATCATTTATAATATAAAAGAAAGCAATATTTCAGCAATGTTCTTTTAACCAGAAACACATGATTATAATACTAATTTATAGGGCTTACTTTCTTCCTGTGCATTTAAATATATCAGAATTTTATCAAAATGTGTTTTCATATTAAATATGTATTTTAAAAAAAATTGTTACTGAAATTCGTCTTTATTAATGTTGAATAAGTACAGCGAGTTTTGATATCATATATGTACATCTCAAGGTATAACCTCTTATCAGATGCAATAGAACCAAAAGATAGGAAGTTTGAGATTTAAACATAGTAAAAGTAGTACTCAAATCAAGACAACTAGTTATGGACCTGTTACCGGTAACTAAACAATTAGATGACCACCACTTCTCGGATTGACGTTAACCCGGTTTAGAGTTAAAGGATTCCACGACGGGTGTTCGACGGGTGTTGCGCGCAGGACAGGGAATGCTTACCCTTACTGAACACCTACCCCCTCTTGTTTTGTAAAGGAGTTTGTGGATTCCAATTCTTTGTTCTTTTCGTTTTCGTTTTAGTTTGTTTCAAATTTTCTTTTCTGTTTGAACTATGTATTTTTAAACTCTCACATGGGTATTCTGCACTGAGCTAGAATTTCATTACGCTGTATACGTATTTCATGGAGTAATTTCTCATCAGCAGATTGAAATAAAAGACACAGAAAAAGAAACGATATCCAAAAATAGAAGATGCACTCATTTTCAAACCATTCGAAATAGAAAGCCGATTTCAGAGGAAATAGTTCTGCTAATTCAAGGAATATAGTTTTGTTTTTAAGTCACTGTTTCTGTCACTAGTGACTAATTGAACCAAAAACACTACATAAATATTCAAAATTTGACTGCCAGGTTCGTGACAGCTTTTTTTCCAGTATGTGATCTGTAATTAATAAGTCTTGCTTTGTAATAAAAACCACATAAAATGTTTTTTAAAAAATCAGCAACAAAGACTCTTTAAAGGTATTATTAGATAAATAAACAGACAATCCGGAGAAATGCGAACATTTCTACATCAAATTATACTCATAGTTTTCTTTTAACCATACCTGATATCCCCATTGATTTTTTAAGGTTTATTTACTACAAATTATTGAAAATATTAATTATAATTTTATTTTTAATTACACCATATATTTGTGTCATTTCTTTGAAGAAAAGTATAAATCCGTGATACCAATAATCACCCATTTTCTGCTTATATAAATGAAACTTGGATCAAATCTGGATTCTCTTCAACAGTCAGATATAGAGAATAAATACGATTCATGCACAATGCAAAAAGAAACAATAAGCTTGACATGTTATAAAGATTACCTAGGTGCAGTTTCTTTTCTGTAGTAAAAATTCTATAAAAAATTCCATTCTAATAAAAATGTACGTGAAATTTTATTCGATTTAAGTAATACAGTGTTGCCCCTTTCTGTTTTACAAAGAATTGAATCATTTTCACATTCTTGTGCAACAAAGAGAAAGCAAATCAACAAACAATATAATGTTCTTCCAAAGGTCTGGAGTTCTTTTTTGTAGAGGTTTGTGTGTCTAAATGAAAGTCGATGTTATTTATCTCTTATAACAAAATATTTGCACAAGAAATTTGTGGTTTTTGATGACAACTGTAGCATCTAAATTTTGAGGAATTTATAAGGTAAAACAACTGTAGACTATGAACATATGTGGTAAAAGGCAAAAAGTTAAAAACTTTGAAGTTTAATTTTGATTTTGAGGTCTGTGCGCCAATCGCTTACTCTCTCGTCGAAAAGTTCCGAGGTTTTATTGTTTCCCTCTTTACCAATATTTCATAATACCCTGCTTAAATTGATCGAGTGCACAGGACGACATTGACCCTTGTTTTATCAACAGGCAATAATATAAGATTTTCTATTAAATTAAAGTCAGAAACAATGCTATGTTTTATCATCATCAGTACAGGAATAAGGCTCAGAAGGAAAACGATTTTTAAAAGAAAAAATATTGTCAAACGCAACACCACAAACAACACAATTTTTAGAAGGCCAATTTATATAAGGATACCTGCGACGGATATTTATGATGTAACACGTCACCATAGAACTGTAAATTTGATTTAAGGGAACGTGGAAATCTACATATCTTATTGCGAAATATCGTATTTCGTATTTACGGTTAAAAGACTTCAAATCACAATTTGAAACATTTTTATAAACCTTTCAATGAATAAATTTCGACATCCTGTTCAGTCTGACATATGTTTTGGTCCAGTATTTGTTAAAATTCTCAGCGGTCACTATCTTATCAAAGTTAGTTGTGCCATACCTTTACTATCTTATCAAAGTAAGTTGTGCCATACCTTTTGAATCTGCTTAGGTATTATTTCTTCAAACAACACTTCTACAACTCCTCCAACTAGAATCAAAACAATACCAATCATAAAAGAGACTAGTAATTTTGTTGGCGTCAAAGAAATCATATTGTTCGACCATTATTATTATTATTATTTGTTATCTTAACATGTGATAATATATGATATAAATTTACTAACTGAAAAGGTCATCTTTTATCAAAATGAGAGAGATATATATTTATGATATCATAGATAGAGTCATATTTTGGCTGATTTTCGTCCTTTACTATTGAAATCGTGATTTGAATGTAAACTGAGGCTAGTTGTTACGTTTGGGAGATGCAAAAATACGCAATTTTGACTGTGGTAACCAACTTAAATTATAACTTCTTATATTTCGATTATTTCCAAGTAAACTTAAGGAGGTTCTCTGCTTATGGTCAACAATTTTGTCAGTTTTTCGAACTTCTCTTCTTTTATTAATTTCATAGCATAATATATTTCCTCAGTGACTCAATGCAGTTAAAAAGTTATGAAATCCTCGAAATCTTGTATCATTCGTCACCCACTCTTTTTTATTTAAAAGATCATTTTACCTTATAAAGAAGTCAGTTACATTTTAGATATAAGACACATTAACAAATTTTGTTTTTTAATTTCTCAATTTTACAGTATTTAATAAAGTAAAATTTTTAATTACCTAAGTTTATTAAGTAATAAACAGTATTAATAAGTAAAAAGCCAGAGTTCGGTTTTTATCATTACTGAAGATGTATAGTTTTACCGCAAAAAAATTGCTTCCATGATCAAATATAACCTAGCAAATTTGAAATTTAAGACAACCATGAATAATACTGATTTGTATATTTATGGCAAAATGCAGTTTTGTATTTCCTTAGTTATACCAGTGACATATAATACAATTATATGTCACTGGTGATACAGTGCCAATATCCCTATAATGTATCACAGTTGATACAGAATCATCACATAAGTTAATTACATAAACGAGATTAACCATGTATCAAGCACTAAAAATTAGGATTCAACTAATGTGTCTCTTCAAGCATCGGTGGTTAATTAATGTCAATAACAGCTTTCTCACACCATCAATGCGTGGATGTGGCTGCTGGTGGATAGCCCAGAAATTGGTCAAGATTTTCCGCCAAAGAATCTTAGATTAAAATCAGTCATTTCAGCTAAATTTTGTCTACGATTCTTTGTGAATATTCCAACATCCTTTTATTGTTGGAATGCAATCACTGTTCACTGGTAACACGTAGACCTAGTGTTGAGGGTTACAATAGAAACCGGCCTGCAGGTTTAAATCAATAAAAACAATGCTCTTGTACTTTTTGTTAAGATATGATGTCTTTTTCAGATTCTGCAGAATAAGTTTTAACGTTCTATCAGAATTTTGCTTATGATTAAATATGATGATAAATCGTATAAATACAAATGGTATTAACTATGGAGAAATATATCGTGATGTTTTATATTAACTACGAGCATTTGATAAACAACTGTTTTCACAGATTTTTCCACCCTGTACGTGTTAAAGCTTGTTAGTTACCTGCCCAAGGTCAATGGATCTCTCCGGGTACTCCGGCTTCCTCCACTAGTAAAACTGACCGCCGCGATATGACTGAAATATTATTGATAATGGCGTTAAATCCCAAATCAAACAAACAAGCAAACCTTGTATACTACACCTCCCTATAAACTTATTGAAGAGAAATTTGCATATTTCATTGAATGGGCATTTGATAAATCCAGTTTAGAATACCCATGCGAGAGATCAAAAGTGCATAGTCCAAAGAGACAAGACAAATCTAAAACAAACCAAAAGATAAAACGCAAACAAAAGGAACAAACGCTTGGAATCCACGAACTCCTTTACAATACAGGAGTGGGATCAGGTGCTCCGGGAGGGTAAGCATCTCCTGTCCTGCACGCAACACCCGTCGTGGAATCCTAAATAAACGTTCAAAAATATATTTGCTGTAACAGTGAAAACTTTTTGCTGGAATGATTAAGTTTACTACCAAATATATATATACTTACCGGACTTGTGAGTAGATAATAAATTCAATAAAATTTCTTCTAGACAATATTTACATTGGGTTCGGTGATAAGATTTATTGACAGTTTGTAGGTATTCCTATGGTAAATAACTGTGCCTCTTTAATTTCAGACTTACTTCACAGTTTGAATCCCAGTATATGACCAAACACCACAAAGATCCTTCTAAATTTAATTCAACAGATAAATTAAATAATACTTACCAGCATCTTGACGAAATTTTTGCAGTTAATAACCTGGACTTCTCCACCACTAAAATTTACATCCGAGAACTTACTTTAAATAAAGCTAATCAGAACAAAAGGATGTTCTCTTCTGGATTTAAATGTTTCTGTTTCAAGGTAAAATCAAAACTAAAATATACGACAAGAGAGTCCTCATTCCATATTGTAAATGTTCTCTTTCTTGACTGGGACATCCCTTTGGCTCCTTCATATGGTGTATAAGTTTCTCAACTTGTGCGTCTTGCACGTGTATGCAGCGATGTTTAGGATTAAAATAAAAGTAATCTTTGTATTACAAGCAAATTATTCAATCAAGGATTTCGTTAAAACATTTACCATGCAAATTCTATCATAAATATAAAGATTAATTTTAAAGTTTGGTTGCACCTGCAGAAAATAAAAAAAGACAGAACATCACACATTTATAGAAGAGTGATAATTAAAACTCTTTGGTATCAACATTAAATCGCTGCTCAATAACTTACGTCAAAACTAATTTCAGTCAATATCTTGTTTAATATTTGTTCTACAATGATTTCGATACTTTCTAATTCTAGCACTTGCACAATACTTTCTTTTCTTTGGCTATTAATGTTAATTACACCAAATCCAGCTGGACGAGTTTTGACCGATGTCTCAGCTTAGGAAAACCACCTGTGTTATCAACTGTATATGGATTTTGAACTAGCTGTCAGAAACAGCGAGTACTTTTTCGAGGTCGGTACATCTTGTTGTCTGCATACTATGTATCGATTTCAAAACATTGGTTTTGTTAAAAAGATGGCAAACGCAGGTAAAAATATTTGGTTCTAAGGAGGGACAAACCTTACTTCGTTATTAACCGCTCTGATTCTAATAAAAAAGTAAAGATGACATTTGCAGAATGCTAAATTTCTTTATTGCCAACAAATTTGTACTGTTTGGCAGACTGTGTTTGAAGACTGTCGGCATTCAAATGGGAACCAATTGTGCATCCCTTCTCGGCGCCGATTTATTCCTTTGTTTGAATCTCGGACTTCCTATGTTTTCCTTCTAATGCCCCTGATAAGAGGTTACTCCTTGAAATGTACATATACCATATCAAAATTCACCATATTTATTCAACATTGGTAAACTTGTGAAACTAACTTCATAAAACCTTCTGCAATTTTTGGTTTCACGTTACACTTTATAGACGATGATCTTTCACGGTATAATTTGGTGACCGTATATAGAAAGATGTGGTATGATTGTGCATGAGACAGCCATCCAAATGGTGTAAATTACTCACATCTACTGGATGTCCTAAGGCCTTCAAAAATGAACACATGTTCACATTCGGCAAACTGTAAAAAGGGCCAAAATAAAAAGTGATGATATATTCAAATTTACAATTATCAGCCAAACAATGTAATACAAGTGAATGTTAAACATAAAAACGACATCCACTCGATTATGGTTCCTGGCTTGGGATAGGTACATAAAATATGTGGCACGGTTAAAACATGTCTGATTACTCAACTCACCCCTAACCTGGGACAGTGGATTAACAAAACGACAATAAAACCAACTGCATAAGATTTAACTTTTGAAGTCAATACACAGTATGCAAACAATAACAAATTAAACAAGAGACAACAAGATGCAACGACCTCGAAAAAACACTCACTGATTTTGACAGCAAGTTCAAAATACAAAGATTGTTGATAACTTAAGCTGAGACATAAATCAAAACTGGGTTATGTGTAAAAATATCATTAATCGCCAAAGAAAACAAAGATATTGTGCAAGTTCATATACCTAAAAAGTAACAACAGATGATTACCGCATTTATACTATTTGACTTGAAATAAAAGATACAACAGAGAAAGAAGTCCGCTTAATACATAGACTTACACCTAGAATTTGACAGTAAGAGCAGCTTAAAAACAGAATTTTACGACAAGAGAGATGATGTTGTTCCAATTTTCCCATTGTAAACCATTTATTCATGCATAACAAAATTAAAGCCCCACCTGCATATCGATTCAATATTTCTCTGTTGTTACGCCACTCCATGGCAGGTGCTTCCTATAAGCATTTTTGATAGAGGGTGCAGCTTACAAGAGAGCTACTGAACCAATGGTTTGTCGTGGAAAAATTCAAGTTAGCACTCAGAAATTTTTTCAGTTACCATCATGCTTCTGATGACCGGAAAGAAAAATCCATTTCACAAATGACAATGGATATCTCCCACTTTCTTGAATACAAACTGTTCCTTTACTGGTTGTGACTAACATTGATTGTGTCTTAAAGCTGGCTTTGCCTACTGAGTAATATGACGGGTAACACTAGTAGAGCAGAAGTCGCATCTGTCTGCTCTTTCAGTTTCTTTGAATTCCTACTTCTTCTTAAAAGATATTTTAAACATCAATTTTGATATGCTTCTTGATTTCTGAATGGATTCCTATTAATTGACTATTTGTCAATTAAACTGAATCTGTCGGTAGGTTTAAATTCAATAACAATGGTATTGGTATATATCTAATATGGAATCAAAGGTTGCAATCCCCTAATCTCTAAATAACTAGAATTTTGTGCTACAATTGTTTTTATATTTTGTTGGCTTTTCTCACTCTTGGTACCTTTGAGTACCTGATAAAGGTTAATCCTGAAAAGGATTGCATACAAATCGAATCAGGTATTCATGATTTTGCCTACAAGTAAAGTTTTTGGAATCTACGGTCACTAGTTTCTGTTTAATAGAATCAATACAACTGTCAAATACTACAAATGTTTTTCTTGTCCTTTACAAAAAATGGTTATTAAATTAAAAAATATTGATACATCTGCTGTCAATTCCTTTTTATATATATAAAAATGGCAGCCAGCATTTCAAAATATTCCATCAAGTTTTCAAATAATCACAAATCAATCTGTACAAAAATAAAGAACAAAGTAGCAAATGAGTATTTATTCAGTAGAAGCATGATGAATAATAGAGGCATATTTTTTAGTTCTTAGCACTGGACGTCGACAAAAAAAAAAGAAATTACAATTACTCCAAAATACAAAACAAATATCATCAATTAAAGGAAACATAATACAAATATCATCAAGAAAATAATATCTTACCATAAATAATAAAACACCTTTAAGGCAAAAAATCTAGATTATATCTGAAAATGGTTCAAGAAAGTGACCTATGTGCTAACTTAAATTCTGTCATGTTAAGTTGTGCTGTGTTCTATTGTGTAATTGTAAAACAGCTGAAAATAAATTCATACTTTGCTATATTGTCTATTATTCTTTGTTACCCAAAAAAGCCTGATTAAAAATAAACTTCTTCATGACCTTCTAGAACTAAAAATATTTGAACATAATAAAGCTCATTTAAACAAGTATAATCATCAGGAAATTACCTGTCTGCATGGACACATATATCATTGCTTACTTACCGACTCTTGAATGTACAATGCCCAGTAAAACAATAATCATGACCACAGAAACAACGATGTCTCTTGTTTTAAATAGCAGAAATCATGTTTTCTCCTATTTAATACAAGCGTTATCACAACATTCTGTTTTTGTTTAAATGTGTTTATATGCTTATTTTGCACATTAACAAAACTTTAAACAATAAGGACCCCACCAAATAATTCTGGGGATACATAAAAAAGTGTCAAATGATTTTTACTGATACAAAAAAGATTTACAATGCCCTTAAAATAACCTGGACTATTTAAAATTATTCCATATCCACCAGTACATTCTGGAGATACTAATAAATTAATCTACTAAACTTAAATGTTTATATCCTGTTTTCCTGTTAGATTTTTCTTAAAATAACTAGGACTAACAAGACTAAAGTGGAACTCCCGAACAGACATTTCTGGTTTGTAAAATATACAAATAACAATCTTATGTTGTACAAGTATGAATTGGAATGATCAGTATTAAACTAATGGAATTTATGATGTCACATCAGTACTTCCTGTAAAAAAAAAACTAACTACATGGCTATATAGATCCGAAAATGTCATTGCAAGAAGTTTATATACTTTCTACTGACTAGAATATACTGTAAGCACAAAGCAGATGTTCAAAATGCATCTTAATAGAAAGCTTTTCCTAAAAATGGAAGTGACAAAAACCGAAGTGTCAGACAAAACTAGACAAGTTGACAAACACAGCTAGAGCAAGAACAAAGATGAACATGACACATACCAGACAGACATTCAAAAAGTATCTGGTTAATATGTTAGACATTGGATTGTTTTGATTAGTCTTGATCAGTAGTACATTGAAAATTGGATCTTTGATGGTTATCTTTGACCTGAGGAGGAAGTTGAGGAATCCCTCAGTGAGCTATTTTAAAGACAAACATGATCATTTTTATTCAAGAGAAAAGTAGAGAAAATCCTAGATTTTATTTATTTTATGAATCTTAAGTCACAAAATATTATGCAGAATTATATGGGAATAATCTGAAGATTTTATCCTTTAAATTATAATCCAAAGTAAAAATATGGACAGTGTTAACCTTACAGCATAGAGAATTATTAATAATCTAATAAATCTTTCATTAACCATGAAACTGTTCCTAAAAATTAGATAATCTCACAAATCGTTTCAATCACTAGAATTAAAAGATACGGGTTTGCACAAAATTTCCATAGAAGTTAAAAAAATGTCTTAAATCTGAAATTACAATGATTTTGAGCTGACCTCTGAAGGTCTTAGCATTAAAAATAATCTATTTACAGAAACTTTTATAAAATCAAATTATGGCACATAAAAAATTACAAAAATCAATGACTACCTCAGGTCTAGCACTTTCTATAAAGGTTGAAACAAAAATAAATCTATAAAGGTACAAAAAACTAGATAATTTTTAACTTTTTTTAGATTTTAAAGTATTGTCAGCAAATATTATTTCATGACAAAAACACTGAAACTGTATGCATTCTTTAATGCCTATTTCTAATTCAGTTATAGTAGTTGAAAATTTAATTTGAGCTTTTCATGTAAATTTACCTATAATATCCTAGTGGAGGTAAAGAAGCAGATCTGATTTTATTTTAACATTAACATCCAAAAATTGCCTTCAATGAATCTTGTTTTCAGCTTTTTATAACAATTGGATAATTGTTAAAAAAAGCTGAAAACAAAATTGATTGAAGGCAATTTTTGGATGTTAAGCACCATTCAATCAATCAATTAAAAATGTTCAGTGACAACATATGGAGCCAGTGTAACACTTACACTTTTCTATATTTCTGTTTTTTTTTAAATAAAAGTACATAGGACATTTGGACAAATTGTAAAACAAATCTGACATTTTTTTCAATAATCTACCCCACAACAATTAGGGAATAGTCTATATATAAACAACATAATTTAGTATTTTTGTGAGAAAACTCAGTTGCAATTTTCAATATAAACAAAAATATTTTAGCGCTGAATAAAAATGGCAACACTAAACAAAAATAAAATACAAATTTTTACCTTCTACATTCATTTATACTTATTTTAAAACTAGATTATCAAATTTACACAACCAAACTTTACACATACATAGGTTTTCATGTAAAAATGCCCACTAGAAGGGAATATCATGTAACTGAAAAAAATGACAAGAATTCAAATTCTACTGCTGACTCCCCATCAGATGACATAACAAAGAATGTTGATTTCTTTTTTTATGTTTCTATGTTTGGTCAAATAACAAAACAACAAAGAGACAAATTATACCTGTCTGAACTAATACGATGTTTAAATAATCAAGAATTAAAAACATTCAGGCAAGACTGAATGGACTGTAAAAGAGGATTGATATAATATATATACGATATTTCAACAATCTGAGTTTAAACAAGTGAAGTTCTACTGTAAATTTAAAGAAATAAAAACCTTTTCTGAGCTTAACTTATTACATAGTATTAATTTATTCTCGTGATGTGCCTGATTATTTTGTAAAAGTGAAACCAGACAACAAATAGTTTTTTTTTAACAATTTGCATATCAACTTATATAACTAGCTAAAATACAAGATGTAAAAAGATGACCACATTTGAAAGGTTAAATCAAAACAAAAAATAATCTACATTTAAAATAAAACTATATATCAAGGATTTTTGGAAAGTGATTTTCCAGTTCAATTGAAATTATATGCAAGTTTCCAACTTTTTAATTTATTTTAAATCGCAAAAAAAAGAATTATCCCAGTTAGTGGTTCATATTTACACTAAGCACTTGCGTTTTACATAATATTATCTGCCCTTGATTTTCTTTACTGAGATTTATGTTTAGAGTTTGCCATCTTTAATTTGGCAAGCACACTTTTAAGAAAATTGCACTAATTTCTTTTATAAAGGCCTCACTTGTGATTCATAAAAGAAGAATTTTTTTTCCATTCAGGTCTATCTAAAAGGAATTTTGCCAGTTATTTGTATCATACTTTAAGAATGTTTAAAAGAAAAAATATGGAATATATGCTGGAATGATACTATTCACATCTTACACATGTTTAAAGCAAATATTCAAAGGCCAAATTTAACTGTGGGCAATTGCTTTTCTGGCTTAACCTTTATCAGACATGGTAAGGGCCAAAATAGGACGATCAGTCTAACTTATGATCATGAACTTATCAAATATAGGGTTCATGACCTTATGAATGTACTGTTTAATTTCCACTTTTATTTTAATTGCATAGTTTTATTTTTTTTTGTTCTCTACCTTTTAGATATGGAGATCTTTTTTTCTTGTTTTTAGTCTTGTAGTTTCAACTTAAAGGCACTGTACAACAAACATTCTCTTAAAGTTAAAAATATCACATCAATATCACATTATCTTACATTTCTAATTCATTTTTACTTCGCATAATCACCAGGATATTACTATAATTTCGTTCTCATTCTTGTTATGCACACAACCAGGACTTAAATCCAGTTTTCCATACTTTTTCATCAGGGGTTTAGTATAATAAATTATAAGTTAACATAAACTTCATTTTCAGCATGACATAAAAACTTATTTCATGTTATACAAGGGTCACACATGTTACACTATGGATTTTTGCTATAAATCATTTACACCACTGCTTAAACGTCATCATATTTAAACAAACTTTAACGTCATCATATTTAAACAAACTTTTGCAAGCACTCCTAATGGTATAAATAGTAAATAAAATACAATGTTAAATATGATGAATTATCTTATGTTTGAGAATAACAACAGGCAAATCACACACTATGGTGAAAATTGTCTAAATGAAACATTTTTAGGAAAATTATTTTGTCACATGCAAATTATGAATTATTAGCCCTTTAAATTATTAATGAATTATAACACCTACACCTTGTATATAAATCTGGTCACATGCTTAGTATATTCAATTAAAGCAGGTTTCACTGTAAAAGTGGCGTGTTTTCACTATCAATTGGTTACTAAGGTTGCTGTGTCTCTGTAATCATCTACAGTAACCAGTTCTTCTTCTCGCTAAAAATGTAGAATAATTTTATTTTGCTGACCTTTGAAGTTTGTTGTGATATAAAATATTAAATATGGTTTTTTATGTCATGCTGTCCATAAGACATATGGAAGTATCAAAATCTCGTTATAATTTCAACCTACAGCTGCATTTAGATCCTAACTATGTGTTTAGTAGGATAAAAAATTTCTTATATTTATTTATAGTAAAAAAAAACCAACTTATAGAAGTCAAATGGTGACTTAAGTTATAGTAAAAAGAAATTTATGACAATATACTGATGAAGAAATATTTCCTGGATCTCATGTTTATTTGCCAAATAAAGCACTCTAGGTCTTTAATGTTGATTTTTAAAAATATTTTATTTATTTTTTCCGTTCCTGTAAAAGTTATCATGCGAAAACAAACCTGTCTACAGATACCAACAATAACAATGCTGACAGCCCCATACCATAAAACTACAATTTTTTATGGTTGTATAAAAATGATGTTTTTAAAACAATAAAGATGAACCTACCTTTTGAACAGCTTTTATTCTAATAAACCAAACTAAGGCACCAATAATCAACAGAGCCCCTAACACTATCAACCCATACTGCACTGCCTGGGTAATGTGGATAGGAGTCTGTACTGCAGACTTAAAATCATTCGCTGATTTTTCATCTATTTCAGCACTCTGTGGAGAAAAATATACAATTTCATATAATTTAATATTTGGCTTTGTTTGGATTTGAGTGTTTCTTTTGCTATGTTTGGATCTTGGACTTTACATTTTGGTTATAATGCTACTGATGTGAGGTTACTCCTTGTAATGTACATATTAGCATACCTAAATTCACCACATTTATTCAACATGGGTAATTGTGTACTTTAATGTATATTTAAGTACAGAGATGCCTGTCATAACTGAATCTGACAATCAGAAACATCTCTTAAGTGAACCTGGACATAACCAGAAACCTGTCTTAACCATGTTAACTGAACCTAAACTAAACTTTGGTCTGGCATATATAGCTTATCCCAAATTTTTCTTGGGAACATCTAAAACCTTTAGTATAGACCCTAATGCATCAAAAATTCATTTGTGGTCATAATCAAGGGGTGCATGGTAGGTAAAACTAGCTCATGGACTAACAGGTTCAACTAATATATTTACATTACATGTATATACAAATATATTGAAATCTCTTGAATGATCTGTGGTATTTCTGTACTAAAAACTGTCAGAAAATATCCTTTTTTTTTCAAGATAAAAAAAGGCGATATGGGATGCTTGTCCATGAGACAGCCATACACCAAATGACAGTCCAATTTAAACTTCTACAAGCTTATTAACAAATTTAAAATTGTGCAAAAAACAAGAAAACAGACTGAAATAATTATATTTCTCCATATATTATATTACCTGACGTAATAATAAATTGGACCCTGTAATACATTGTCCTTTATTATGGTCATGTAGAAAATAGAAAACACAAGAGGAATTTTGCCCCAATGTGGATGCAATTCAAGTCTTGTACAGTAGACTCCACGAAATCGGATATCGGTTATTTGAATATAT
>JARWCS010105715.1:0-15104 GCA_034783895.1 Geukensia demissa | reverse complement strand
AACTTTTTTTGGCAAAGTGTTCACCAAAAGTTTGCCAGAAACTTAGCCACAGAATAGCCACTAATTGTTTGCCAGAAAATTCATTTGCATAAATTTACATACGAAAAATGAATTTGGTGCAACTTTTCCGCAAACAGTTACCGCAAATTTTCGGAAAAGTTTCTGAAAGTTTGCAGCAACAGTTTGCAAGAGAACATATATTTTGGTAAGGTAAGGTATTTGGACCATAATTAAAAAGGGAATTATAAAAAATTGGAATTTTTTAGAAAAGTTAATGAATTGACATCAATAATGATTGCTAAATTTAAGAAGTAAATTAAAAAAGTAAACCTTTTATAAATTTATAAATTTATAGTAATCTCTGGTCTTCCTAGAAAGTCTATTCTGAAAAATCACATTTTATTAAAAAGATGTTAAGAAATTGAAAGATAGGATATGGTGTAAATATTGATGACACAAAAATCTCATATATACAAGTAAATACCAAGGGAAGGAACAGTGAGTTTCATCTCAAAGTTTTGGTCATGTGCTAGATATAATGATTTTGATTTTAATTATTAAACAGTTTAAATTATTAATCAGATGGCCGTTTCTATAGTTAAGTGCAGAATAGTTGAAGAATAACCAATCGAGATGGAAAATGCCTACCATTTAATTTTACAGTTGTGAATAGATTAAGTATTAAGGAAATCAAGGTTTGATTGAGTGAATACCTTCAAAATTGAACTTATGTCCTAGAGGTTTAAATTTATTTTATATGCATTACAAATGCATTCATATTAACCTTTTGAATGCTCAAAATGGGCGATCTTCCCCTTTTCATATATTCTAAGTTGGAGATTTTGAGTGACGGCTGTTTTTGGCAGAAGGAAAAGATAATTTTGCTAGAAATCCAAGTACTCTGATAAGACAAATATATAAAATCTATGATATCTCGTTATTCTACTTACAGAGAAATTTTTGAAAGTGGCAGATTTGTGTCTCCCAAATGGGAGACTTTCTTAAAGTGGGAGATTGCACCAAAAAGAGGGAGCCTCCCGCCTAAAGTGGGAAGGTTAACACGTATGCAAACGTTTGTTCAGTATGTAAACTATTTGTCATATTAAAAAAGTCTCTCCAAATGGTGAGTCGATAGTTAAAATATTTAATTTGATCCATATTATCCAACGTTTCGGCCATATAACCTTCCTCAGTGGAACACAGTCTTATATATTTATCATTGATTTATTTAATTTTTAATCATTTTTTATTTTATTACCATTTATTTTATAATTTTTTCCCACATAATATATATACTTCCAATTTTTACAATTTCACGAGAATAATGAAGCATACCATTTGCGACATCTCCATTATGTCTATGACATCACGTTACTATGACCATGAAGTCAGACTTTATAAAAAGTGTAGATTTATAAGCCGGCATCTTGAGGAAATATTTTCGTTTCATAGATTTCACTACAATTTAACCCCAGGTCAGAGCGAATGACTTACCCAAGTGACGTCATTGTTTTCAAATCCATGGCAACAAATATGACATCTTCCTATTCTTAAAGAAACAGCAAAGGAAGTGACGTAATACATATTATTTTCTGTTTTCTACCGTTAACGGTAAGAATATGATATTTTAAGTATCTATAATAATCATTAAAAAATATAGGTGATCTATTGGGACACAAAAATTTAAATTAATCACCTAAACAAGAATTCATAATCGTAAGCGGTAATTCAGTGGCGATTCCATCTAAATTCATTTGCCCTGACCTGAGTCTATATGTGAGAGGTCCCCAAGGAAGATCGCCGAGGATTTTGCCAAGGAATCCAGATTATGTAGGATTTATAGATTGAAGCCATGTATCAACAAATAAAGAGTGTTCCACTGAATAAGGCCTATATGGCTGAAATGTTGGAGTAAATGGATCAAATTAAATATTGAAACTATTTGTCTATCTATATCCCATCTTATCTTCCCAGTTTTTGTTTCAGTTGATAACCATTTGTGTTGAAATAACATTATAAACATTCTTTTATTTGTAATTCCAGATGGGTATTTGAATGGATGCATGCTCATGGATATCCACTGAAAATTGTCCCATTTGTGGAATGGAAAACAAGGTATTTGTTTCTAAAATTTGAAGACTTTACAGTACTTCAGAAAAATCATTTTAGTTCAGAAATATTTCACAATTTTCATTATAAGCTGCAATATTTAATGTTAAAACCCCAAACAAACAAACAAACAATTAGCCATTCAATGTTTTTTTTTTTAGATTGGCCTGATGTCAGGTGAGCGATACAGGCTCAGCCTTCTGAGCCTCTCGTTTATCAATAGTAAACAAATCTCGGAAGAATATATTTTGCACTAAAAGTGATGACATACCATGATAAATTTTCTGTAAATGGTATACCACTACACTTCATTTTAAAATCTTCATAATTGTGAAAAGGTGACATTAAGTGTACAACAAAACTGGCGAGTTTTAACTCACCATTTTCACAATTTCTCCAACATTTTCAATGTAATTTTAATATGTCATCATTTATTTTTCATACAACCCATAAAAGTGTAAGATTCAACTATACTCTATGTCAGGCCTTTGTGGAGTGTGATTTTTTAGCTATAATAAATTATACATGTATGTGTGTTTCTGTCTTCCCATGTATTTTTAATCAAAAGAAAGAATTATTCCACAGTTAATGGTTTATGTTTTACACTATTTCAAATAGTGTAAAACAGATAATAGGATGTAAAATTCCTGTTTAACTCATGAATTCTAGAAAGTAGGCAGTTAGAAAATTGTATCAGAATAAACAGTAAAACTGTTGGAAATTTTCTGTTTAACAGTGCAAATTTTATGATAATCGGACAAGAAATGACTTCGTAATAATTTTTTGAAAATATGCGATTTTATATGAAATATATAGGAAAAATATGACGTGGTGCAATATATATAGCCACATACTGTACATAGAGAATCTTACATTGTTACCAATATTTATAATTGAAATAGCTAAAAATTCAATTCCCAGCCTCAGTGAGATATTTGAAGGTATATTATCAGATTAAAGAAAATATGATTATCAATGTTTTAAAATGTAAGATGTAAGAACCCCAGCTGAATAATGACGTCAAAGTCTGCTAAACTTAATGTGACATTAAAAATCTCTTTTTCACAAATGGTTGAATGGTGTGAAAGCTGCATAACAATTAGTTAAACATTAATAAGAATCCAAAATATGGACATGTCACTGTCAGGCATAAGGATCTATGGCATTAAGGCAATAGCTCATTGGACAAGGCCACTGACCAATTACAAAGTGCTGCTTAAAAAAAAACCTCATGCTTTTGGGACCTTAGGTCATTAAAATTTATTAAAGCATATATGAACAAAATTTCACTATACTGCACATTTAATTGAGCTAAGGTTTGAAATTGGATTTTAGTGTATGGTTTAATTTCTCAATAGCGAAAGTTTCCATTCCATTTGATATAAGATATGTAGAAAAGAGGTGTAAGATAATCATAAGCCAAACGTGTTAAATCTACGTGTTTGTGGCATGGTTTAATTAGAAATTAAAGATAAGATTGCCCCTTAAAGATGGATATTGTGATAAAAATATTAATTGGCTTGAAACAGTGACTTTATACCTCATTTCAGTTTATTCTGACAGTTTTATAGATTTAAAAAAGAAAGGAGAAATGATGTAGAAAACTTTGAACTTTTATTTCCACAGGACATTTTTTAAACATTCAAACACAACATGGTGCAAATGAGACATGCATATGAAACACACAGCTACCGGTAGTTAAAATGTTACCATCTTATTTTTTGGATATGTGTTGTATACAGTAACCTGACACCTTTATAAATGTGATCTAATTATAGAATTATCTATAAAGGTGAAAAGTTTTTTACTAAGAATTTTTTACAAATATGTCATCAATACATTGTAACATGATCTCACTTGTGTTTCACAATGTTAAGCCTTGATATGCATTTACTTCAGTGATCCCTATGATATTTTTAGGGATGTCTCTCTGTGATAAAAGTTTTAATTTACTTTTAGCAGAATGTTTGCAAGATATACCCCTTTTTATTCAGCAAAATGTGCACTATGGTTTTAGAAAGATGATTTCATAGCTATCAAGTAATGTTTAACCTGATGAGGTAAAAAAAATAAAAAACATTAGATAACAGTTTAAAAGATTTGTGACATTGTTATGTTATTGTACAGATTCTGATTCAATTCTGAATTGAAAAATTGACATAATTTTATACATAAATGACTTCAAAAAAGTCCACCAAAACCACAGTTATCTGTGCCTATAAAATACAAACAAAGCCATTGTATTCCAATAGACTTCTCTTGTAATTCCACCAAATTATTTTGCATTGTAGCATACTCTCGTTTAAACAAGGTAATGAGGCAGTTTGTTTGGGGTGCAGTCAATTATTGTCTAAATTTGGTTTGCATTTATATTTTTTTAAATACTATCAAGGTGGTGTTTAACTCTAATCAATCAATAAATATATCTAGGAGAAATTTGAGGTTAATTTGTCAGCTGCATTTGTTGTAACATCTTCTTTACATCCTGTTTATGAATCTTGGAAGATTACCACTAATAACTTGTGTATTTGTCATAGTCCACTAACATACATCAATGTATATTCATCCCGATGTTTATCCAAATCTTTTATTAAAAAATATCTCCTTAATTTTATTTGGAATGGTCAGCGTATGGGGTTTCATGCTTGTTATTTCAATGTTATAAAGTGTGTGTGATTGCCCAAAATAATGTAAAACAAACTTGTCTAATCGTTTTTTTAATAAACAAAGACATCTTTAAAATAACAAGAAATATTGCTAATTTTCCCTTATTTCTCTCCATTGAAAACATTTATTTTTTTGTATGCAAAGGAAAACTATATATATTTTACCTTTTTTCATACACAGTTATCTCTATGACATACATTTTTCTGTGTTGGTGTATGTTATTATTTCAAAAGTTCACTTCTTGGATATATCTTGTAAGTCAATTGAAAGAAATTCTTTGTGTTGTCTCCTTTGATTGAAATAGCAAGGAATATTTTTCATTCTCCCTACTAAAAACTTCTCTTCATCTTACATAGGTATTCTTTATGCTGGTTTAATTTTCTTTGTAGCATTTGGCTTCTTAAACAAAAATTGAAAAAGTATTCTTGTGATTTTATACATGGCCCACATACTGCCCTAATTAAGAGTTGGCAAGTCTCGTTTCTATTTTTATAAGTTACAAAGGTAATATAAAAATCATCCCTACAAAAATAAAAAGTTTTACAAATTATGACATTATTTGTCACACACACATAAGGTACATGTACACAACATTATTTTCCATGTACATGTAAATTTATCTGGTCACTTGATATTGTGGTCAGTAATAGGTCTATGCTATAGTCCTGAATTTACCCAACTATCAGCAAAAAAAATTTTAGTTCAATAAATTTTGTGTATAAAACTTAATAATCATAAATTCTATTGACTTGTAGTCAGGGAAATTCAAATTCTCTATCATAGAAACTTGGCCTTCTTGTAGTTGGACTTCAGATATCACATGTGATTGCATTTTATTTGTTAAATAAGAGAAATAAATACCGGGTATTAAGACACAAGTATAGTCATAAATACCGGGTATTAAGACACAAGTATAGTCATATAAAGTTATATGTAACTATAATGCAGTAGAGGTTTTACTGAAATTTGGTAGACAAAAAAATAAATAATCAACTGTCTTTACATTAATATATATAGTTTTAAAATCTCCAATTTTTTGTTGTTTTTATCCCAGGACCTTGCCTTAAAATGATATTAAGTATTATAAAGGTAAAATAACCTGTAGAAAAATATCAAGAGTATTTATATTATACTGAACAGACTCAGAAAATTAAGTTTATTTTTCAGCATGTCCATCTTTTGATGTATTTACCCTGTGTTGAATATTTGTTATTACATTTTTGGAGACAGAATTATATAATCTGCTTCAGTGTCAATCTGAAGATATTCCTGAATTCATTGTTTAAAGAACATATTGTATTCATTATTTTAAAAAAATATTTTGTAATTTTATCTTGGAACATTTTATTTTTGTAAGTATTCAGTGGTCAGTTAGACTGAAGTGTTAACTCTTAATTACATTTATATGTAGTTTGTTCTTATTTGCTGGTTAATGTTGGCTTTTAAATCTGATTCTAAAAAATATAATCTATGTCATCTATGTTGAAGAGCATAAAGGTTGTTTTTCTACAAGTTTCTGAAATTTTTCGAAGCCTTTTTGTCTTTTTTTTTTGGTAAATGAATTATTCTTGACATCTTTGCTCAACATTGAATATAAAAATGAATTGTTCTGTAGATCAGTTGCAAGTCTTCACCATGTTGTATCTTTCATGTATTCAAAGAATAGAATTACAATACTGTAAATCCTGTTTGAATTTTAAATACCAGTAGATGTAACACATTATATAGTAGATAGATTGATAAGAATATAAGATATAAACTTTCTTATTATTGTATTGAGAAAACAGTTAAATAAAGTCAAATGAATTAAATTATATACTAGTATTTAGATATATAGAGAGATAATGGTGAAAAAACAGGTCATAACTAATTAGATTATATACTAGTATTAAGAAATATAGAGAGATAATGATTAAAAAAAACAGGTTATAAGTATTGAATTAGATTACATACTGGTATTTAGAAATATAAAGAGACAATGGTGAAAAAATAGGCCATAACTATTTGGCATCTTTGAAACCACTTTGTCATTCAGAACTTATGAAATTGATCCTTGGGTTATCTTATAGTAAACTTTTATCTGGCATGTCTGGCTACAACCTTCTACAAAATAATAGGAAAAAAGGATTGCAATGATTTGGAAACTTTTTTAACTACTGTTTCTATTGTGACAGGGGAACCACACCACTATTGTTGCATTCCAAATGAAATGAAACAAAAATGCATGTCAAATTTGTCTAAAACTACTAGGCCAAATAGGTCAAAACTTTGAATGAATTTCTATCCATTGACCCGTCTTGGCAACAAAGCTGGCTGCCACAACAGGAATTTAGTTAAACTTGGACTTTTGGCAATTTGGCTTGGGATTTCGCCATTAAATGTTGAGCCAAACTTTAGTGAGATTCTTTGGGTAGACATTGTAGTGTAAAATTCTAAGATGGTCACCTTAGCTGAACTTGTTATAATGTTTAAGATTTTAGGTTTGAAATCACTGAATTAATTATTATCAAACTTCATTAAAAAAATCTTTGTTGGTGGTCCTCTTCCACAATGTTATACTATGCCTTTGCTTATCAAGCAAGATGACCATCATGAAACATAATTTTACATAGACTATAACAGAAATTTGCATAAAAATGTTTTTGTCTTACACTAGGTCATTTTTCAACTGAACATTTTTATGATTTGGTGTTTGTTTTTTTGTCTAGTGGTTCCTTTGTGATCATCTTAGATGTGGGCATATTTTGTTGTATCAGGTGAGAGGTGCCAGGTCTCGGGAGCTTCTGGTTCCAATTTATATGATAACTTGTAATGGCTTACAAATAACTTTTTTCAAATAAAAAAGATAAATATATTTTTTCAAAGCTTGTATTTTTTATTATTCCAAAGTAGAAAATGATGTATTTTCAGTTGGATTTTCATTTCAAATAAAAAAAAATTCCAATATGTTTTGAAGTCGTCTTTTAATAGCAAGCATCACAGATGCCTGATTTATTTTAAGGTGTATGAGTGCCAGAAATAGATGTACAGTATCAAACTGGAAGTTACATATGTACTTAAGGTTTACCAAGAGGGATGTACAGTATCAAACTGGAAGTTACATATGTACTTAAGGTTTACCAAGAGTGATGTACAGTATCAAACTGGAAGTTACATATGTACTTAAGGTTTACCAAGAAATGGGCACATAGACTGAAGTCAAAGAGAAATTAGATGTTCTTAAAAAAATTAGCGAGATTCCAACCATTTCTTTATGTCAAATGCTCTTATTATTATTTTGCAAGACATTAGGACAGCCTTGTTGTAGCAGAACTTCAAAGAAATTTGGTGTTATAATAGAATTAAGTGTTTTGACCACTTTAGTGTACCATTATTTTGCACCATCCACAGGTATTTTACTCTGACTGGATATTATCAATCATGAAATTACAGGAGCAGGTTGAGAATATGCAAAGTTGAGAAATTTGTTGCTTTTTAAGATTGCAAAAAATGTCTGCTAGTTTTGTCCAGTCTTAGTATGCGATGTTGCAATGTTTGCCTGTTGGCTGTGCCTAATCCGTATTGCTGAGGTCATTATACACAACTGAGTTCCTTAGTTTTTACAACACTGCAAAAAATTGTGATCATATGGTATTGTGCTGTTGTTTTCCTCAAAGTCATCAGTGTTGGCATCTGTAGACAGATTTTGTTCTAATAAATCGATTCTTTTGACATTTTGGCACATTGATTTTTGGTACTTGATAAAGGTTGGTTTTGATTTTTGGTACTAGATAAAGGTTTGTATCGATTTTGGGTGATCTGATCTAGCCCAACCCATTTTTAGGGAGGGACTTGAAGGGTTTTTCTTAAATGGTCATGTGAGCATTTCTCATCACTTGGCGTCCATTGTCCATCAACAATTCACAATTTAATCTCCTCACCTGAATCTGCTAAGCCAATCTAAACCAAACTCTGGTGGATTGGTCCTTGGATGGTCCCTTTCAGAATTATATCCAGGGTCCCAATCAGCTAACCAATACGGCCGCCATTACTAAAAATAATAAAGCAGGTGGTTTCTAAAAGTATCTTCTCCCCAAGAAACTGTCAAGCCAGTTTATTCAAAACTTTGGTGGAATAGTGCCCTTATTTCAGAATTGTATTCATTGACCCCACTCACCAACCAAGATGGCTGCTTCAGTTATGAACTTAGTTTAAATAGGACCCTATGAGAAACTCATTTAAAAAATTTCTTGTCCAGAACTGCTTGCTTAATTGGAAGCAAACTTTGGTCAAATGGTCCTTAGGTAGGTCACTTTCAGAACTATATCTGATGATTCCACCTTCCAACCAAGATGGGGCCTCAGCAAAATTTATTGTAACATAGGACCCTATTGGAAATTCATTGTTAAATCTTCTTGTCTGAAACTACATGCTCAGTTGGAAGCAACTTTAGTGGAATGGTCCTTAGGTGGACTTTTTTTCAGAATTGTATCCAATGACCCCAACCAAGATGGCCATCTCAACCAAACTAACATAGGACCTAGGGGAAATTAATTAAAAATTCTTCTCGTCTGGAACTACTTTTACTTCACCTGGCCCAAAGGCCATGTGAGCTTTTGTCATCAGTTGACGTCGTCATCTGTTAACTTGTCACATTTTCATCTGCTTCTCTGAAACCACTGAACAGCTTTCAACCAAACTTGGCAGAAATATTAAGCAGGTGGTCTTTTGCCAGATTTGTGAAATTGGCGCAGATCCAAAATTCAACATGGCCGCCAGAGCTAATTATGCGTTCTGATTGGTCCAAGTTTCAAACATTTTCTTGTCAGGAACTAAAAAGTGGATTTGATTGTTACCTTGCAGAAATGATTGTAAGATGTTTCTGAACTTTACTTGTGAATCGTTTGCTGATTGGAAACTCAAAAAGGCCGCCATGATGAAACTTAGTTAAACATTTGACCCTATGGGAATTTCACATTTTCATCTTCTCTGAAACCCCTGAACAGATTTCAACCAAACTTGTGAAACTATGTGAAATTCATTAAAGCCAACCAATATGGCCACCTCGGCCAAACTTTGTTTTAACATAAAACCCTAATCAACATAATAATCTATGGGAAATTCATTTAAAAATCTTATCTGGAGGTTCTTGATCAATTGGAACTAAACTTAAGTGATTTTTTTTTCAAAATTATTTAAGATGACCCCAACCACAAACCAGCTGAACTTAGTTTAACATAGGATCCTATGGGAAACTCGTTAAAAAATATTCTCGCCTGCAACAATTTGCTTTATTGGAACCAAACTTTGGTGGAATGGTCCTTAGATAAGTCTTTTTCAGAATTGTATCCGATGACCCCACCCACCAACCAAGATGGCTGCAGCAGCTGAACGTAGTTAATATAGACTCTATAACATTTTCATTTAAAAATTTTTTTTGTCTGTAACAGCTTGCTTTATTGGAACCAAAGTTAAATCGATTGGTTTCAAAGTCAACTGACTTTGTCTTGGCAACTGTATATTAGGTGAGCAATTACATTGATTAATTGTTGTTGAACGCCATGTAGGCAATATTTCAGCCATATCTCGGCTGGGACGTACATGAGTGATTACAGACTCCTAGGAGTCTCTAGTTTATTTTCATCTGATTTTGACAGTTTTTTTTATTTTTTGATCGTCTCAATGAGAGCTTTCAGATATATGTCAACATATTTGTTCTATCTCTCCTCTCAGGGTGAGTTGTACCGTGGTGTCACCCCTTTAAAGGTCAATCATAATTCTACTTCGTTTGCCAAACTGAGGGCATTAGTGTCCCATGGACACCTTTATTTCTCTGTTTCAAACAAGGACTACAATTTGAACTTTGTTAAGAAAACTTTGAGGACAGGAATTATTTTAAGATGAAAAGTAAATGTCAGAGACACTGCACTCCCAACTACGAGAAATACACGGAATTAAAAAATCTGCAGGTCTCCACAGGTCTTAAAGCTGTTTTTCAGGTACACAAGACGTACACTAAAGTGCAATACTTAGAGGGGTCTAAGTTTTAAACTTTATTTTTTTCGTGATGTAAAGCAGAAATTGCTGGTCGGATTTTGTGGCCTCATGTTTAGGGTTGCGATTCTTCCGTCACCAGATATTAAAGACTAGGTACATTTGTACATGCATTTTGCACCCCCTTATTTTTTTTATTTCTGTCTCTATAAGATATTGGTATAGGTCCAATATAATATAAAATGGGGATTTTGTGTTCATTCAACTTTAGATTATGTTGAACCCAACACAAAGTCGTGCTCCCTATCAGTGTTAATACATTAAAACACAGTATTATAATAAAACAATGAAAAACTGGCAGTTAGTGAATTTTATTGACAAAAAAAAACATTGCCACATTTGTTTGCCATTATTCTCTAGAACAGAACAATGATACAGCTACAGTCATACAGTGACCAGCACAGTGGCATTCTCGCTGAAACTAGCAACCAATGAAAATGAACTGTTACTCTTACAGGATACATACTATGAATGGATGAACTATTATAAACCTGAAGATTTTAACACAATGCTTGTCTCTATAGAATAAAAAAAAAACTTTCTAGTGTACAAGTTTATGTTCTTGAGGTAATAAAATCCTTAAAATGGTGAAAAATCTTTTAGAGTTGGACAGCGAAATTGGTAAGATTGGGTAAATGAAATTGGGGCTCTCTGCCTGTACAGAAATTGTTTGCGTTTGGTTTGATAGTACAAATGTGATTTAAATTTAAATTTTTAACACCAAAAATTTTTAATTGCTTGTATTTCAATTTTCTGTATTTCACGTTTCAATAAAAATGTGAATTCCTATGCCACACTGATATGAAGCTTCAAAACAACCTTTCTAATGAAATTACAAAAACTGATGTCCAGGTATAACTTAAGGTTTTACAAAAGATCTGTTTTAAATGTACCATAAGGTTATAGGTCATCATCATAAGGACAAGGTACTGTAAGACCACTTCTTGAAATCAGTGTTTAAAATGAAATACTATGCAACTGATAAAAAACAGGTACCCAATCAAAATAATATGATTTTATTATCATTTTAAGTCAAGGTATCATGGTTTTACTTCCCAAACTCTCAAGACTAAATGAAAAACAATGTTTGACATTTTCAAAAAGGTATTTTGGTCCTTATGGGATTGCATCTGTTTTTTCTGGAAGCAAAAAAAAGATATTTTCCAATAATTTAATAAAAACTTTGACCAAGATCATGTAAGTAGTTTTGCTCAAATTTGAAGTTTAAAGCTAAAAACAAAACTGATGTTGATCAAGCATTCACTGAAATTATGCTTTTTTCAGTCATGGACAATACTCCAGCAACAGTACCTACTCCTCTGATTGCATTTGATAGATTCAAACTTTAACCTAAAGACAAAAGAATAGACATCTAAATCTAAGTTGTCAGTTTTTAAAGTGTTGCAATTAATAAACAGCAGTAACAATGAACATCAATTTTTTCCTAACAGTATATAAAGAAAAGTTGTTGCATGAAAGCAAATGAAACAATTAAACAATGAAAAGTTAATGTACACTTATCAAACATGTCATATTTACAAAAAAAAAATACTTCCAAATTTTTATCACACACAAAATCACATATCAACATTTACATACAAATACATTTTCCACTTTTTTCCTACTAAATAAAAATAAGTGTAAAGAGACTTTTCATACAAAGTTTGAAATTTTATAAATTATGGATTTATCTTAAGGTCAAGTTAGTCTGCAAATTCATTTTCTTGAAATGCAAACTGCAATGAATTTCAATTCGGGAAACTTTTTCAGTAATGACCTTTTAACATTACTGTTTTATGACAGTCCACTTTCAGTAATAAACACATCAAGTTATTTTAGGGTCTATTCTATCTTTCTTGTCCCCTTCATTCAACAAGCTTTGATCAGATTAAAACAACTTAAATTATGGTTCTATAAATATTTACTTGGGAAAACTCAACACCAAATATCAAGTGGCTAGGACTACCTCGTTTCGGCTGTAGAAACTGCTTGGAAAAACTCAGTGATCAATCATAATTAAAGGGATGGGGCCATTAACTAAGTGTTGATTTGTGCTGTACCTTTATTGATGCCACTGTTTAATAAATAATATGGACCTTCAACAAAGATAGGAATCACAACCATAGTTTTCAATTGGTGATGCCGCTGGAAACAGATGACTTTGTGCCTAAGGTGAGACAAAAAGTCCATGATTTTATAAAGGTTTTACCATTTATAGCAAAATTAGGCCTGATCCACAAATGTTTTTTAACACATTAATCTGTCAAATCTTAACTGAAGTTACAAAATTTTTTTGTGAATCTCCCATTCATCATACTTATTTACAACAAAAACCATATAGATTTGGTTTCTAGGTAGTGAAATTCATATTTGTTCTCCTAAACTTTTACTTTTACCTACTTAAAATCTTGAATAAGACTTCAAACTTAATTTATTTGCAAAATGGTTAAAAATGGGAACTAAATACCAAAACTTATTATATCTTGACCTTTGTTTTCTCCTTTAGTGTATGTTACTGCTAAAATCATTGACAGTACATAAAACAGTAATTAACAGTCATTCTTCTAAGACAGACATTAGTAAAAATTTCCGACACCTAAATCATCACAAAGCTTTCTCTGTTATTGGCAATGATGACTTGCAAAATTGGCCTGTCATACATGTTAATACTAGAGATTTCACTGGTTTAACAAATTAAGTCACAAAATCCTATAAACACTGATTTTTTTAGTCAATATAAATAACACTTTTTTAGAAATGTTGAACAGCACTTTAACAAATAAATCACAAAAGTCAATAAATACATGTGGACTAGTATTAATCATTCCATCTCCTAACTGAAGAAAATGAGATGTTTAAACAGTAAATCTAGACTATTTTCTTTGTTATTCCAACCCTTATCCCTGTAAAAAAATCAATTCACTCAATTCATTCCTTTCAAATACACTTTACAGAAGCTCATCATGTCTGCATGTACACATTTCCTTTTAATTTACTATTCCATATTCACAAGGACAACTATTCAATACTTTCAAGACACAATTTCACTTCCTGGTTTTATCTGTGAGATGTTCCATTGAAATAATCTGGAATTTTAAATTCCTGTCGTATATAAAACAATATGTAAGCTTTACATCGAGCTACTGTTGGTTCTTCACACATTGTCACTGTACTGTCATTAAAATGATACCATTGTCCTGAAAACAGAAAGGGTAACAATGTAATTTAATCAACTGGACATTGCTTAATTGATTGATTGATTGGATGGTGCTTAACGTCCAGTGGCAAATATTTCATGCATATTCAGGACGAGAGCATACTAATGAGTGATGATTAATGAACCCTGCTTTGTTCTAGACCGACACGCTAAGCTGGATTTTTAACGTGCTAGTTCACGAAAGCAAGTCCGCAGGAAGACATGCCACTTTACCCAGACACATTATTCTGACTCTGGGCCGACCAGTTTTTGCTCTTACTCCTTAATGCTGCGTGCTTAGCGGAGAAGCAGCACATACCAATTTTAAAGTCTTTGGTTTGACCCGGCCGGGGATCTAACCCACGACCTTCCGCACTCGAGGCAAGCACGCTAAACATTACACCACCAAGGCGGTTGGTCCAAAGAGAAAAAGACCTTAGTAATATTTTTTTCAGTATCACAGGATATACAGTGTATTAGCAAATACTTGGATGGCTTTATATCCCAAAGAGGTGATTTAAGAAGACTTGATCATCATTCGTTTCTAAGAAATATTTTTGTATATATAAATAGGAGATGTAGCTATTTACCAAACTTCTTCAGGTCCCATTCCAGCCTTCAACAATGAACCAGAGTCCACGCCATAACAAAAGCTGTCAAAGGCCCCAAATTACAAAATTTGAACCTATTCATAAAACATGACAGTCGACCTAATCTATAGAAAAAAGTGAACAAATAATAATAAACAATGACAACCACTGGACTACAGATTCCTGGATTGGGACAGGCACATAAGTATGTGGCAGGGTTAAACCGGTTGGTGAGTGCCCAATCCTCCCCTTAACCTGGGACAGTAGTGTATCAATTGCAAAATAGCAATAAAAACACACTATAAAAATTGGTCCAAATGGATTTAACACTTGAGATCGACACTGAAAACCAACAAATAGTTTGATTCATTTGGCATGTGTGCAAATACCATAATAGAATACTGAAACTAGAGTCTAAAAAATAGCCTTTTTTCTTTTTAGCTCACCTGGCCTGAAAGGCCATGTGAGCTTTTGCCATCACTTGGCGTCCGTCGTCCGTCAACATTTCA
>JARWCS010105388.1:0-15111 GCA_034783895.1 Geukensia demissa | reverse complement strand
TAACCCAATCACGTGTTATATGTCTCGACCAATAATAAAACAGTATTTAAATGAAATACTAACATACTGTAATTATTAGTAAAAAACATATTTAAAGATTTAATAAAATGCTGTGACGATATCCTTTACGGATAAGTTTATTAAGATGAATTTTTAGACCATTTGGAATTTCCGAGCTTTATTTACCATTTCCGTAAAAAGTAGGATGATACCAAATTTTTATATTTATAAAATAATTTAGTAAATGTTTTAATCAATTTATGGTAATGAAATCCTTGACTTCATTATTTGTCCGTTATACAGAGATTGCGTTCATTAAAATCTGAAACGTCGTTTCAAATCCGGGCATAACGAGCAAGCTGAAATATATATTCACTGTACGAAGGAGCCAAGAGAACGCCACGTCAAGGAAGGGGAAATTAGCAATTTTGGGAATGAGAAATCATCCCTCTTGTCGTAAATTTTGGTGGAAATTTTACATTGAGAAATATACACATCTAAGTCTAGAAATGGGCATTTGAGGCTATTGTTATTGGCTTTATTCAAGGTTAATTGCTTTGGATAAATCTCGCTAGTGTGTTTGTAAAACTGTAAATTATTAACGGAAAAGGATATCATCAAGCAGAAATATAGTTAAATTTATCTATCAAAACAGATCTAGAAGGATCCTTGTGAATTTAAATATATCACGAAACATGTTTAAAAAAGTATATGGAATATATGCCAGAAAGACATTTATACCTTTTCAAAAATATAATTAATAAATCAAACCATAAAGTTTGGTTTAAAAATGAAAAGATATATTGAATGTCAGAGAGTATGCACTTCAACCACGAGAAAAACAAAGTTAATTTACAAATCTAGAGGTCTCTAAAAGGCCTTCAACAAGGCTGGAATACCACTCCTTGTGAAAAGTTCTAAATCGCCCCAAACAAAATACGTAAAGTAATATTGCTCTTACCTGAATATTATCAAACGTTTTAAAAAACATTTAACATGAAGACAAACCTATGACCACAATTTCTGACTTAGGACAGGCTCATAAGACATGTGGCGGGGTTAAACTAGTATAATGGAATCCCAATTCTGCCCAAAACGAGTCGTCAAGGGGAAACAATCAACGAAAACAAACACAGTACAAAAGAACTATAAAAACCAACCAGAAATTCACACAATCTACTAAATAGTACCAGCATTACAATAAATATACTAAACATAATTTCATGACAGTTCAAATGATAATGAGCAAGAACGATGAGATGTACTGTTTATACGTGTGTCCAAAACTACGCAGTAAAAAACAATATTGAGACCTTTAAGAACTGAAAATTGCCTTTGGATTCATGTTTAGACAATCCGACACTGTCATACGTAAGCCGCAAGAAGAGTCAGGTCGAAAATAATATTTTTGGTAGCTTGTGAAGGGTCACAGTTATCATTGTGCTATTTTGTGCGATTAGCAACTAGATTAGTGTAATTTGGTAATGTACTTATTGCCTTATACTTTAAAGGTTTATTCGTGAGTTTGTTATGTGATAAAAACATCTTCGTTTGCTTGGAGTTTTTTGTAATGTTATGAAATGCATTTTGCTTTAGTAAAATATCAAATTATCGAATTATTCGTAGTCTTTTTACAAAACCTTATTACGAATGGATAGATAATTTTATGAAGAGCAAACAGTGTAGCCGGAAAATACAATTATTTCCTGGAACGTACATCTCCAATGATCTAGTTATTCTATCTGCAAGCAGAAAAATGAAGTTGGAATGAAAGAGTAAAATAATTTGACTGCTTAAGGGATGAAGCTTTAGACTTAATTTGAAAGAATACTTTATTTCATCAGCAAAGCAATGCTACAAACGATAAGATATGCGACAATTATAACAAGAAAGAATACTTTATTTCATCAGCAAAGCAATGCTACAAACGATAAGACATATGCGACAATTATAACAAAGAAAACACAAGGTGTTATATGATATGAATGAATCATTTCACTATGTAAACTTATTTTAAAACCATATTAAATGAATGGACATGACAATATCATGACAATCAAACAGAGGGAAAATACATTATCAGCAATTGAATCTCAGCTCAGTTGTCAGACCTGCCTGACATGAAATTTATAAAACATCACAGAAATTTGCTACATTTGTTTTTATTCTAAAGCAATGAAAAGGCGAAAAGGATTCGAAAAGTATTGCACTTAGTATTTGTCCCTTCCGTCGGATTTGGATTCTTTTTCGATTTGAGTACTTCCTTTAATATGTTTGGATCTTGGACTTCCTTGTTTAAGTTCTTATGGAACTTATGAGAGGTTACGCCATGAAATGTATAAATTGCATATAAAAATTCACCATATGTATTCAACATTGGTAAATGTGTATTACCTAAGTATTAAAAATTCAAAGGCGTACGAAAAAATTCCCTCGGATGCGTTAACAATTACTGTGAAAAGTCCATTTAATATACCCATGTCAGAGATCAAAAGTGCATAGTTCAAAGAGACAATACAAATTTGAAACAAACTAATAGATAATATGAAAACAAAAAGAACAAAGGCTTTACAAAACAAAAGTGGAATAAGGTTCTTCGTAGGGATAAACATCCCCCGTTTATATACGATACACAAATCCCGGGGTCGATAGCTGATGAAACCGTTTTTGCTGATTAAAAGATGAAAGGCATGCGGCAAAGCTATGAAGATTGTTGTACAGCGCGAGAAATCGCTATAACGGGCTCTGGTCGGTTTAAAGCATTGATTCATGTTAACAACGACAGATTCTTTTGGTAAAAATACGTCATCAAGGTCTTGAAATTCTGATAATTATTGAAAGAGGTGAAGTATCTGCCAAAATATGGTCATTCGATAGCCCCAAAATGATATATTTCTTGCAATTATTACTTGAGAGACAATTCACAAAAATACCGCTTTTGGTGTAAAAACAAAATAATTGAAATAATTCACACCATCAGTCCACAGTTAATTCGAAATGACAAAAGTACAACCGGATCAAAATGACAACAGGAATCACAAAATTGTCATGTTAACATCATTCTACACGTAACAGAAAATTACTTATTGTTTCAGTTTCTTGAAGCCACTCTTGGACTTCAATAATTCATATTATAAAAGTTCTGCTTTATAGAAGCTATCAGAAGAATAAAACTCAACATATATTACAAAAACAAAAATATAGAAAATGAACTTAGACATACAGTATTTCAAAACATTCTATACAAGACCAATCTTACATTAAGCGGCCTATGGTTGTATAATTAAAACCAGTAGCAAATCGAGTAAAGCACAAGAATCTAAACTGCAGAAACTTTTTCTGTTCATAGGACAAACAGAACATTCGAGTTTTAGTTGTGAATTTTCAAACCTTTGATTGTTTCGTTTTAATTTCCCTTTCTGCACTTTCTGTACTGTTAAAAACTGTTAAAGAATAGATACCAGTTTTAAGGTTCAAATACGGTAACAACGAATTTTAGTCCTTTAATTTACTAAATCATCAAATCTTTATTATATCAAATAAAACTGGGTGATAATCAGATCAGCAAATGTATGAAAGGATGGGTCTTACAAAAAGAAGATCTATGAAAATACTCATAGTAATGACCATAAAATTTAATCAAGGTTGATTTCAACCTTGTCAGAATATATCCTAAATGAAGAAATGATTAGCTTGGAATACAGACGCCCTCTTTTACTTTAAATATTTTTTAATGATTTGATAATGATTAAGGAATCATTTCAGTTTAGTTCAGTATTAAACCATTAGCAAGAAAATCAAAATTAATACAAATAAACGCCATATTTTTTAAGATTTTATAAAAATGCTGTGAGAACATCCTTTACAGATAAATTTGAGATAAATTCTAAGACCAAATGGACTTTGATTAAATTTAGGAGCTTTATTTACCACGTTTCTGTACAAGGTTAGATGTCATACGCCGTTTGTCATCAGATGATTGCAGGTTCATCCAGATTTTGATACTAAATCTTTGAATTTATGAACTATTTAGTAATGTTTAACTAATTTGTGATAACAAAATTAGTTAATAATTTGTCAGTTATAGAAAGAATGCGACCATTAAAATTTTAAACGTCGCTACAAGCATGGGCACAACGAACAAGCTGAGAAATATATAAAACGTATGAAGGATCAAAAGGAACGTCCCCGAACAGAAAGGGGAATGAGAAATTGTCCCTCTTTTTCGAAATTTTTGGCGTAAATTTTGCCTTGCGAAATATACAAATCTAAATAAAAAACGGGTATTTGAGGCTATTGTGAGTGGTTTTATTCAAGGTTATTCCGTTGGATAAATTACGGAAGTGTATTTGTAGAAATCTGAGATAAAAACTGAAAAGACCTCATCAAGGTAGTGGTAAATATGGTTAAATTGCCGATTAAATTAGATTTATGAGGATCCATTTCAAGTTTGGCAATAAATTGAGGTTCATAACGTTAATGAATCAAATCTACCTTTTGAAGAGCACATTTTGTGTTCATTGGAATTCCTACGATCTGTCTATGAATTATCTTGCAGAAACGGATAAACCTGTTAACAAGAAGGAAATTGACAGAATCAATCACCTCCTCACAGGTGGAAGGGGTTGAAAGTCATTAACGTCCTACACAGCAAATTAATGCTCTCAGTCCTCACATGTGCAATAAGTATATCTTTTAAATTTGTCTTTTTCGTCAAAGAAAAATGACCTTTCTCTACAGCAAATGTACTTATGATTTGCTTAATCGTATTATCATTTAATCAAATATAAGAGTTTCTTTATAATAATGTAATCTGGAATTGTAGAATAAAGAGTAGGGAAATCAAAACTATCAACAGTTTCAAAGGATTTTTCAAAAGCGTGTAATTTTTCCTAAACTTTGAATTTTTTACACTCCATAAAATATAGACAACACTGGCCTAAATTTACTTTGAAATTTGCCTTTACTTAATACTACACATAACATCTTTAAATGAGGAATCAACCTTTGTCCATTGGAGCAACAAATGTAAACCTTACTGATGAGAGGGTACTCCTTGAAATGTACAAATAGCATACGAAATACATTGTACTTATTCAACATTAGTAATGTTGTATTTTGAAATCACTGGGTCGATACTTCTGCTGTTGGATCATGTTCCTAAGGGTGTTCACCAGCCCAGTTGTCAGACTTGTCTGACATTAAATTCATCAAAAAATGTTTTACAGAAATTTTCTGCGTTTGTTAAAATTCTAAGCACTGAAAATACGGAAAGGTCTCGACTCGAAAAGTATTAGACTTAGTAGTTGTTCCTGTCGTCGGATTTGGCTTCAAATTTCGCATTGTTTGGATTTGACTGCTTCTTTAACTATGTTTCGATCTTGGACTTCCTATGTTTTGGTCCTAATGCTAATGATGAGAGTTAACTCCTTGAAATGAACATAAAGCATACGACAATTTTCCATACTTATTCAACATTGGTATTTTGTATTTTAAAAGCAAAGATTGTCCCAAAGGAATTGAACACCGAATCTGCACTGCTAACACTGCTAAGAAAAGTTAATGACAACTACTAATAAAAATATTTTAATTTTTTTTTGTCGCATTGAGGAAACTGAATTCTTTCGAAATGTTGAAGACTCTATTTTTGCCATCATGCTATCAATTGTCATCAATAATTTGATTTTAAGAATTTTTATTTTTGGGGGGTTACAAGAATCACGTATTTTACCAAAAAGCATCATTTTGTCACTTTCACTGATATATTGTGTCCATTCTCTATCCGTAATCTTTGAAAGACAAGTTTACCAAAAATGGTGAATTTTGATATGTACATTTCAAGGAGTAACTCATCACCATTAGTATAAGAACCAAAATTTATAAACTGTATAGGAAGCCCGAGATCCAAACATAGTAAAAGAAATGCTTATCAACTAAAATAACTCGAATTAGAAAGCCAAATCCAGTAGGGATAACCGTATCGAAACCTTTCCGTATTTACAGTTCTTTAGGATTTTAACAATTGCAGCAAAATTCTGTAAAGCATTATTTGATAAATTTAATGTCAGACAAGTCTGGCAACGAGTTACAATATAAACTGGGACAAATAAACACAATTTTGCTTGTGATCAATTTTCCCTACACACATTTACCCTGAAATGACTAATACCAGATTAGAAAATGAACAATGTGGCGCATGTCTTTAAAGAGTCAGGAACTGCGTACCCCTACGGACAACTTAAGTTAACTCTCGGTATTTTTCTCGAGATTGCTGTGTCTGTCGACTTTCCCCTTTTGTTGGCCTGTCCGTTTTCTTTCGCTTCCTCTAAACAGATCGTTTCTGCAGATGTCAAAATTGAGCATGGTAGTGTTGGGAATTTAACACTGTTATTGCAGATAAAATGTTTATTTATACGGGCACCTAACCTTAGTAACATAGGATAACTGTACCAGAATCTCACAGAAATGTAACAATTGTATCTTGTGTTAAAATGTTGGCGTAAAAAACAAAGTTCAGAAAAGGACAATTTTGCAGAAAACAAGACATTGAAGACTGATATGACTTCATAGGTCTTATCCAAGCTGTCAACTTAATGATCATCAATCGGTTAAGGCAAGGCTTCAACACTTCTTTCAAGAAGAAAATACAGGTTTGAGAGTAATAAAGTTGTTATAAAGACAGAATAATTGGTGATCATTCGCTATTTTGACATATGTAGAGATGGTTCAAACTTAAAATATCAATACAGTACATAAACTTTAAAAAATATATCGTTTGGACATATTGTTTTGTAGCCAATTTCCCTTTTGCTCACTCATAAATATGGCGTGCTTAGCGGAGAAGAAGCAGAAAACAAGTTTAAATACCTTTTGGTAAATCACGCCAGGGGATCGAACCACAATTTTCTGCATTCTAGGTTACGCATTCTACAACTAGACCAATATTTTTCTTACTTCTAATGTACAGAGCTCTGCAAAATAGTTGGAAGCGTTCAATTTTACAAAATTATGGTACAAATAGCCTTAATTTCTATAAAAAAAAAATTCGGTTCTAGACCGTATTGATGCGAACGAGGACGGTACTACGTTCAGTCCAATCGTACCAGTACGGAATGAAGTAGGAATTCAAAATTACCGATGTTAAATAAACATGGAAAATTTAGGTATTCTATATGTACATTTCAAAGAGTAACCTTTCAACAGTAGTATTAAAACCGAAACATAGGAAGTCAAAGATTCAAATATAGCAAAAGAAGCACTCAAATCCAAACAAATAGAAAATTGGAACTCTTTATTCCTGCTAAAGAGGAAAAAATGGAACCAAATGAAAGAATGAAGCCAAAAACGAAGATATTGAGGTTACATATTTTGGAATCTCGATGAAAGCCTTTATATAATTTATCAAAGGATGTGTGCAGTGTGCCTGTGAAATTGCAAATAACGTGCTTTTTTCAAGCATTTATTTTAAAACATTCCATCCATAGAGTCAACTTGGATTTGCTTGATTGGCGCAATAATCCGGACTGAAGCCACCAGTTGATTTGCCATTAATTGGCCACTTTTCAAAATAAATCAGCAAAAACGATGTCGCTTACAACTACATGTTTTTCTGTGGTTGGATTACCGTAAATTCTGCAACATGATAGTTGCCGTAAAGTTTGAAATTATGTCATCAGCTTTTATTCGAACTACGGAGACGACAGGATAATAACTGGTTTAGTTTAGTTTAAACATATTTTATTTAATAAAATGGGATTGGACACAAGTTATAACAACTTACTTTGGTCCTCTCCATACAATTATAATATAAACGTACAAGATGACAACAGCAGTGACAAATACAATTATAATAACAGCAAAAATAGGAAACAACAACAATTTATACTAAGTTAAGAAAACGATAAGTTATTTACAAGTTTTAAGGGGTTTAAGGGAAAAACCAGTGAATAAATCTATGTAGCGAGTACAGGATGTGTAATAGATGACACTGCAGGTAGCAGCTATATGACGAAAATCTTTTTGTTTGTTTGATATAATGAAGAAGGTTTCTAAAAATAAATACATTCTGATCATCAGTCAGTAAATCATTTCCTAGCTAGTCAAAGCAACCACGCTGCATATCCCCGCGCGCCTCGTTTAATAGTATAATGTGAATGTGAACATTAAGAGATAACTTGTAATTTTCAAAAATAAAGCGTTGGGCAAACCTCTGAGAATGCCCATGGAGCATGTCTTTTCATGCAGACTAAGAACATTTATGGTTAAGCAGTGGGGATTTGAACAGTTTTTCAGAAAATTTTAAATTTCTAGAAATAGGCGGTGGGGCAGACCCCGGGAATGCTCATGACCATTGCCTTATCATGCTGACTTAGAATATATATGGTTAAGGGTTGGGGATCTAAATGGTTTTTGAAATAATTTGTAATTTAGGGGGGTGTGGCTGATCCCTAGGGATGCCCATTAAACTTGACTTTTCATGCGGACTTAGAATATATATGGTATAAGCAGTGGGGATCTGAATGGTTTTTGAGATAATTTGTAACTTCCAGAATTAGGAGAATGGGGTTGACCCCCGGAGGATGCCTATGACACTTGACTTTTCATGCCGACTTAGAATATATATGGTTTAGGGGTGGGGATCAAAAATTTTTTTAGATAATTTGTGATTTTCAAAATTAGGGCTGCGGGGCCAGCCCCGGGGGTAACAATAAGAATGGTTTTTGAAATAATTTGTAATTTAGGGGGGCTGACCCCTGGGGATGCCCATTAAATTTGACTTTAATGTAGACTTAGAATATATATGGTTAAGCAGTGGGGATCTAAATGGTTTTTGATATAATTTGTAATTTCTAGAATTAGGGGAGTGGGTTGACCCCCTGAGGATGATTATGACACTTGACTTTTCATGCCTACTTAGAATATATATATGGTTTAGTTTAGGGGTGGGGATCTAAACAGTTTTTTGAAGATAATTCAAAATTAGGGCTGCAGGGCCAGCGCGGGGGTGACAATAAGAAAATATATAACAATTCATATTAATCTTAAAATAGAAAGGGACGGCAAAGGGGGAGAGAAGTTGTTAATATTTTTATAAATCACTAAAATCAAGTCTGTACAACGAAACGTGCAGAATAATTAGCCCTTGTCTGTTAGCAAGCCAAATTTAATAGAAATTGAACATTTATGGCAATTTACAAATAACTTATTCATTGATTGATTTTGTATGATGCATCGCCCCGACCTTCCTTAGTTCAGTCAATCTGGATTAATGCGGTTCTTTCCGCTTTTCAATAAATTTTTTATTATGTTGGTTTGAATAAAATTTTAAAAAAGAAAACAAAAAACAAAATGCCCTTAGTTACGATCAACAATGACTCATTATTCAATTATTCATACTTATGTTTGAATGCGATAATTAAATCTGATAATTACATGTGGCTTGATGCTAAGGATGCGGACACGTGGTCGCAATATTTGAATGTAGCCTACAAGTCGTGTCTTCCTAGGTCATGTACACAACACATTCCGTGTTTAATCAGTAGCGGCAATATTTATCTCTCACCATTATTCATATTTAATGACATTTAAATTTATTTATTTATTTATCTTGAAAGCTATAATCCGTAATCAGAGTGTAATCAGTTTTGTTTGAGAATGAATGAACAATCAAGGCGAAACCAAGCAAACAAAATGAATAACGCCCTTCTTGAACCCTATGAGACAAATACATTTAATTAGTATGAGTCAGATGGCTGGTGAAATGACACACGTTTTTATTAATTGAGACAAGATATTATAAAATGTTTGTTGAAGAAATATGTGAAAAACAGTAATTGGAAGGCAAATCCACATATTTTTACCTAAAAAATTAAAAAAATAATCTTTGTGCAGCCACGCACCATGATGAAGGTTTTTGAATAAAGTGAAAAAGAAAGGGGTGTTGGTGATTGGAAAGAATGCACTTTATCTACCCTCTTTCATTTTTACAAAAATCAATAGGAAATTGATATCTTAGTTAATCTAAATTCTCAAACCGGAATTAGCCAGTCAATCTCTTTGGAATGTTGATAGTCAATAGTTACTTGCAAATATTAAATCATTTAACCTATACCAATGACGATATCGAAATTAATTATCAAGTCTAGACATGAAAAATATTTTTCGTTGATTGAATTTTCTCGAAAATAACTCCATATATTATAAATTATTATATGCTGCAGTGGATGTTGATGTAATAACCCCAACTCTTAGACTTTTTTTCTATAATAAAACTTTTTTTCTGTTATAGTTCTGGGAAGTAATCTCAGATGAGCACGGTATTGACCCCACAGGAACCTACCATGGAGATTCAGATTTACAGTTAGAAAGAATCAATGTCTACTACAACGAGGCTACTGGTATGTATGACATGTTAGTGAGCAATTGATTGATTGAATGTTGCTTAACGTCCGGGGGCTGGTATAGTAGTTTGTGCATGAGTGGTGATAATTAAATGAACCCTGCTTTGTACTAGACCGACACGCTGAATCAGACATTTACGCGAAAGCTCACGAAAGCAACAACCCAATGGAATAAATGCCACTTTCCAAGACACAAAATTCTGACTTTATAGCTACCATATGAACCCGTTATTGATCTTTCTCCTAAATGCTGTGCATGTGCTTAACGGAGAAGTTTAAGGTCTTTGTTTTGACCACGCCGGCAATGGAACCACGACATGCCGCACTCGAGGAGAGGACGCTTACCATAACACTATCGTGGTGGTTGTTAGTGAGCGAGCGAAGCCGGCTTTTTTATTATAAAATTATGGTAAAATGCATGAATACATATTCCTCTTCGAGGCCGAAAAACCCTTGTTATTACCGCCTTTTCCAGATTAGCACACAAAAGAATCTCTAAGGGAAATTGAGGGGACATAAAATAACAAAGACATAGTCGGAGTAGTCCTAGTACATAGACCTTATGAATATAATTTTTAATTTCAGGTGGCAAATATGTACCCCGTGCTATTCTGGTCGATTTGGAGCCTGGAACCATGGACTCTGTCCGATCTGGTCCATTTGGCCAAATCTTCAGACCAGACAACTTTGTTTTCGGGCAGAGTGGTGCAGGAAACAACTGGGCCAAGGGACACTACACCGAAGGTGCCGAGCTTGTTGACTCTGTGCTGGATGTAGTTCGCAAAGAGGCAGAAGGGTGTGACTGTCTTCAGGGTTTCCAACTCACACACTCCCTTGGTGGTGGTACCGGCTCGGGTATGGGAACACTCCTCATCTCCAAAATCCGTGAAGAATATCCGGACAGAATCATGAACACTTTCTCAGTTGTACCATCACCAAAAGTAAGTGTCAGAAATTTTAGTTATTATTTTGCTGGTATTTACTGTCCCGCGTCGAAATGCAAAATAAAAATTGAATGATGCTGTCACCTGCAGCTCACTAGATAGAACATATCGAAGAAATACATTCTAGTGCATATAGAGGAAGGCTTCCTACCAAAACTGCGAATAAAGTAGTTGCAGCTACAGTTGGTAATTTCTGTTTGTTGTGGGTAGTTATATGTATGAAAAGAGTGTTGATTATTTGTTAAAATTAAATGCGAAGAGTCAAAATGCTTTCTTAAATGTATGAAAATTTCGAGTATCTAGCAGTAGCAGTAACCCTATTTTGTTTTGTTATTTTGTAGTTTAGAAAAGAAATGACATCAAGGCAAAATTTTTTGTCGGTAATCTAACTTAATTTGTTTCCAAAATATCTATTTACGATATTAATTTACTATGAAAGCACCATGCTGTTTGGTCAGTAAACTTTGTGAATTCCCAAACATGATCATATTGTAATCTTTCAGGTGTCAGATGTGGTTGTGGAACCATACAATGCCACCCTTTCCGTCCACCAGCTAGTTGAAAACGCAGACGAGACCTTTTGCATTGACAACGAGGCTCTGTATGATATATGTTTCAGAACTCTGAAATTGACGACTCCAACATATGGAGACTTAAACCATCTAGTATCAGCAACCATGTCGGGAGTAACAACATGTCTCAGATTTCCTGGTCAGCTTAATGCCGATCTCCGTAAACTGGCTGTGAACATGGTGCCGTTCCCTAGGCTCCACTTCTTTATGCCAGGGTTTGCTCCCCTGACATCACGTGGTAGTCAGCAATACAGAGCATTGACTGTACCAGAACTGACACAGCAAATGTTTGATGCCAAAAACATGATGGCGGCCAGTGATCCGCGACATGGGCGATATTTAACAGTTGCTTGCATGTTTCGTGGTCGTATGTCTATGAAGGAGGTCGACGAACAAATGCTCAATGTCCAGAATAAGAACAGCAGTTACTTTGTAGAATGGATACCAAACAACGTGAAAACAGCCGTCTGTGACATTCCGCCACGTGGTCTTAAAATGTCTGCGACATTTGTTGGTAATAGTACTGCAATTCAAGAATTGTTCAAGCGCATTTCAGAACAGTTCACTGCTATGTTCCGTCGCAAAGCGTTCTTACATTGGTATACAGGCGAGGGCATGGACGAGATGGAGTTTACTGAAGCCGAATCCAACATGAATGATCTCATATCAGAGTATCAGCAATACCAGGATGCAACAGCGGAAGAGGAAGGAGAATTTGAAGATGAGGAAGAGGGTGAAGCAGAGGAAACATAAGGCAAGACATTTTCAGAAACTAGAGAAAATTTTATAACTCTTTTGACTTCAAAATAAATAAAATTGAAGCCTGAAGTTGAAGTTGATCATTAGTTTTTGAATGACGATTCCACTACACGATGGTCTGTATTTCTTAAGTCATATCTATACCTTAAATTGTAGAATGACACAGTCTAGGGCTTATCCTTCCTGACTAGGGCCATTGAACTTTCTAAAAATAGCAACATATTAGAACTCTTTATAACAAATAATTTTATATTATAAATTAAACAGGGACGGCTAACCCAAATACTTAAAAGCATAAGGAAAAACAAGCTGTTGTTAATATTACCTAAACATACAAAAAATAAAAGCTGAACTTGTACAAAGATTGTGCCAGCAAAATTTGACCATATGGTGTGGTCGATCGATGATAACTGTGCTTATGGTTATGGTAAAATGTATGTGATCCCAAATCTGGTAACGCATCATTCTAATCCTTCTTCAAATTACCTTTTTTGGGATCCATTTAGGTTCCGGTCGGTCAAAGTCATAAATATTTAACATTACTTAGATGGACATTTTCTTCTTGTTGCCTCTTTTATGCTGACTCAAGAGAGTTATTTCTTTTAAAGCTTACTAACAGAGATTGTACATGTGTCCTAAAACTTTGATAAATCGTGTAGTCGACACACTGAACTATGGATCATTTCTAACCGACATAGGGCTTGTTGTCTAGACTTTTCGGTTTGTTCAGTAGATATTGGAAAATTCCTTCTGAAGTGGGGTACGCCTATGTTGATGCCTGTTAACTCGACTAGTAAAGTTTTTGCCAGAAAAACTTTGATGACCTCGCATAGTCTACCAGCTTGTCATTTGGCTTGTCGTCTTTAATGAGGATTACTGGTCGAAAAATCAGCGTGAAGTGGGAACCTAATCCTTCGCCTCCCTTTGTTAAACGTAAAGATTATGCAAGCAAAACTTCGATTTGTGTAGTTGACAAATTAAACTATCGACCGGTGTAAATTGATATAGGACTTGCTGTACAATATTTAGGTGTACCGTTCTTTCAGTGATGGGAAATACTATCTAAAATCTAAAATACCCCCTTTTAATTTACGAATTCGACTTACAGACATTATGCCAGTAAAATTTGATAACTTCGATCAGCGTAGCGACATAAAGCCTGTTTGGTGGTTTCGGTCGCACATAGTAGGGATTTGCAATCTAAAAAGTAAATGGACCAACCTATTATCTCCACAGAAGCCGATATTCTAAAACTGTGCCTGAAGAGTTTTTAAACATTTTGTAGTGGAATCATTTTGCCATTAAACAATCTAACCGACATATGGCATGTCTTTAAAAATGGAGTTAATTTCAATTTTTGGTATCTTTAAACTTATTTACAGATGTTGTGTCTGCAAAACATAAATAACAGTTTTTGTCTACACATCTTGTTATCTATGAATGTTTAATGACATCAGGCTTGTCGTCCAAAATTTTTGAGTTAATTAAAAATGCCATCATAAGTGGTTGTTCCCCTTTTTTGGTCTCTTAGTAGACATTTTGCTAGCAAAGCATTTAAAAATCGTATAGCCGACGCATTAAATTTCCGATCAATACTACCCGACATAGAAATTGTTCAAAATTTAGGGATTTCTGTTGGTCGAATTAAAAAAATAATATCTTAAGTTGGGAAAAGCTTCTGTTTACCCTTCTCTACCGATTTACAGAAATCTACTTGTAAAACTGTCATAAATGGTGCAGCGGACGAAACAGATTACCGACAAATGCGACATATTTTGTCGTTCAAGTTATAGCGGTTTCGGTTGGTCGAAGGTAAGAAGTGCAATCTAAAGTGAGACGGTAACCCTACTTTGCGTTTCTTAACAGACATACAGATTTCTCGATAAGATATCCGTAAAAAGATACCAAATAGACTGTTTACTATGTCATAGCTGGACACAAGAACACTGCCAAAAAAAGTTAAACAAACAATTACACACACTACACAGAAAACTAAAGATAGAGCATTATGAACCCTATAAAAGCGGCAGCGAGCTCAGGTGTCCCGGAAGAGTAACATCTGCTTCAAAAGTAACACCCATCGTCTATATATGAACGAAAAGTTAACAACGGGAAAACCAAAGTCGTCTCTTATTGTAAAGCTCTGTTTTCAACCCGTTCGTACTGTTAGTTTCCAGATGCAAGTCCAGGCATGGATGATACGATACTGCATGTAATGTTGAAACCTTTACCTATATAACTAGGATCAGTTTGCTAACTATACTGGTAGACTGTATTTTTGAAATAGAACGTAACAATAATGAAATCCGAAAAATATTGGTTTTCAAACTGACTCCATTTTCTCCAATCACGAAATATCATGCCTTACCAAATGATTATAATACACTTGATTTTTACGAGAGGGCACCTTTGGGGGCCCCAAGAAGTATAGCGATC
>JARWCS010105387.1:0-23984 GCA_034783895.1 Geukensia demissa | reverse complement strand
TGCTTTAAAAATGGATCGGCGGCAATAAAAAACACAAAATTTTCAATTTTATTTTTTTTCAACATCTTGAAAAAATCAGGTCGGCGGATCCGTAAACCAACAAATTAAAAAACTGTGGCCTTAGTTTGTTCAAACAAATGTGGAAAGTTGATCTTTGGAAATTTTTCATTTTACCATTAGATGGTGCGAAAAAATTTTCAGTATTCAATATCTTCATTTGTCAAAACTTTATTGCTCTATATTTCACTAGAAATTGTAATTTTTTATCTTCTAGAACAATTTTTCTGTTTACAGTGAGCAAGTCAAGTGTTATGAATGTAAGTTCTGTTTTAATGTATGTCCTATCATCAAAAGGCATTTATGAATATTCTTATTGATTTGAAAAATAAAGAAGTGGCATATATGTCTAGGAGACCAGGCCACATCTCACCAAGTAGATATCAAAAGTTAAAATGGAGTGGTCTCCCATAGGCCTTCATCAAGGGTGGAATTCCACTCTTTGTGACAAGGTCTAAATTTACATGGATAATTTTACAGCTGTGTGGATAATTTTAATGAAATTGTCTAAAAAAGTGGGGAAATTAGCCAAACATGTTTATTAGTGAGAGAAGTCCATGTCTAAAGGTTAGAATTTTATGGTGTTTTCTATGACCTTGTGAGATTTACAGAGAGACTCAATTGACTTCATAAATTCACAGAGCAACTTCTCGAATTTACAGAGGGCCTTCAACTTTGCCCTGAAAGACTTGTACAAAGAAGTGAAGTCCAGAGAGTGACTTCATTGCTCACTTCAACTTCTAGCATTAACCTTGATTCTTGTAGGTTGTTGAAACAAGGTGCCCTCTGACTCTAGCACATTTACTAGAGTAGCCCTGAACACAACAATGTCCTCATCACATGAAACAAACAGGAGGTGAAATAAAATTAAATAATGTCCTCATCACATGAAACAAAGAGGAAGCCAAAGAATACGGAAGGGCCGGAAAAGGGGGGAAAGTCGACAGACACGGAAATCTGGAGAACATGAACAAAACAGAACATGACACATACATGTTTATACAAAATTAAAAACAAATATACAAATATGAACAATGAGGAACCCCATACAAAAATACAGGGGTGAACTCAGGTGGTCATTAAAGGGTAGCAATTGCTGCCTCATTAAAGACACCAGCTACAGTCCATTTTCCATATTGACATTTCGGGGTAAAGAGGAAGGTTTCTTGGGATCACAAAGTTAAGTTTCAAATATTTCTTAACATCAGTAGTTTTTGTGACATGAAAGGCATTCTAAGGTTTTTAGTATTTTCCTAGTTTTCAGTTTCCTTGACCTGTACATGGGAAACATAGTAGGCCAGGGCTTTCCTAACATATGGGTTGACTTTGTTATTCTGGTATGCAATAATTATAACACCAAAGTACTTACTGCTTCTTGTCTTATATCCCAACCAACTTCTGTCTTTAAATGGTATTTTCTGCAGATCTTGTCCAAGCTGAAGTGCCCTATCTACAATAGTGATTTTAAAAATTTATTTACATGTAACTATAAAGTCATTAATCCATTATTGGGAAAAAAATCAAATGCAGGAACACCATTGACATTAATATCTATTCATTTTATATCAGTATCTGTATAGAGCTTGTGGTATACAATACAATGTTTTATAAATAATATTGTACTGAATGTTTTAATTTTGTTTTTTTGTTGTTGTAGAATTCAATAATACACATGTAGCAAAAAAGTAAACTTAAAAATGTAAGAACTCTCATTGTAATTTTAGTGTGGCAATATTAAGAATTGTTTCATTGTATTAAACACACTAACCTTTTAACATGCTGGCCAGTTTGGGTTTGGCTTTCTCCAATGGAGTTTCATTATACTTGTTACAAATACCAACTAAAGCGCCATTATTTACCAGATCCTGAAAACATACATATACATAATACTTAAAAAATAGTATAATAAAAACCAATTTTTATTTGGTGCTAATAGCAGAGTGATATATTTGTCTTGAAAATTACATAAAATATCAAAGAAATTTGCAAATAATCCATTATCAATCATTCTTCTAAAACCATTTACAGTATTCCTGCTGAAATGCATCTACAATTTGTATAACACCAATCAAATATAAATGTAAATGAAATTCTTGTGCCATTTTGTTGATTTTATTTTAATCATGTTCATTGTAATATTTATTTATATCATCTTGTTATCTAACATGCAATCTTTTCTTTTAATTAGAGGCAATTTTGAACTGGTAATGAGGAGACCAATACCATCTTTATTGAAGGCCTTTTGGGTGTGAAATGTACAGAAATGATGTAAATATCTAGAAACCCCTCCATGTCTTACTGAGCAGATATCAGAAATGGTGTAAATATCTAGAAAACCCCTCCATGTCTTACTGAGCAGATATCAGAAATGGTGTAAATATCTAGAAAACTCCATGTCTTACTGAGCAGATATCAGAAATGGTGTATATATCTAGAAAACCCCTCCATGTCTTACTGAGCAGATATCAGAAATGGAGTAAATATCTAGAAAACCCCATGTCTTACTGAGCAGATATCAAAAGAAAACCCCTCCATGTCTTACTGAGCAGATATCAAAAGAAAACCCCTCCATGTCTTACTGAGCAGATATCAAAAGTTAAAAAGTAGAGTTCAACAAGGGAGGGAATTCCACTCCTTGTGTAAACCTCTGGAATTGAACTTTATAACTGAACTCTCTATATACATGTATATGTAAGTCTAAAAAAATCTACTTAATTAAATATTAGTTGATCATAATTGAAAATGCTACACAAACCATGAAAAATATTAAAGTCTAATAGATAAAAGATATGAAAAAAACATTATGAAATTTAGTAAATATTCTGTTCAACTTATGCAAAAAAAAAAACATTATGAAATTTAGTAAATATTCTGTTCAACGTATGCAAAAAAAACATTATGAAATTTAGTAAATATTCTGTTCAACGTATGCAAAAAAAAAAACATTATGAAATTTAGTAAATATTCTGTTCAACGTATGAAAAAAAAACATTATGAAATTTTAGTAAATATTCTGTTCAACTTATGAAAAAAAACATTATGAAATTTAGTAAATATTTCGTCCAACTTATGAACTTCCTCTGTGCATTGACAAGGTGAACTATTTTTATTTACTAAATTTCATTTCATAGTATTTTCCATCTTCTGCACAACCTATTAAACTTCTATATATAATTTGTATATATACATGTAAATGTTTGATACCTCTGCAATCTGATCTTTGTTCCAGAAACAGGCATAGTGGAGAGGAGTGTTACCATGTTCGTTCACTGCATTTATATTGGCTTTATTGTGTAATAACTGAAAATGAAATCGTAAATTATTACTTATTAATCAAATTTTTGCAAGAGGAACAAAACCTTAAGAAAACATAGGTGCTTCACAAGCGCAGCATGATACGACTGCAGCATGTTAACATGTGAAAGGTGAACAAATGAACCTTTGGGTAAGTGTGGACACAGTATTTTGTTGGACACTATAATGTGCTGGACAGAGTAATGTGTTGGACACAGTATAGAGCTGGACACAGTAAAGTGCTGAACACAGTGATATGACTAGATAAAAGATCATTTTGACTCATACTATCCCCAAAACTGGTGTCACTTTGTTAAATTTTTCATAAGGAATCATTTGGAAAAAACCCAATTGAAATCGGATTAAAAATAATTTTTTTTTCCATATTATATGAATTGAATTCCCCCTCCCCCCACTGTTTTGACCCCTTTTAACTCAAAAATGGTAAGAAATAGAGAAAATCTGATGACTAATACTGAAAGCTCTCATTGAGAGAAATCAAATAAAAAAAAACCCATCAAAATCAGATGAAAAATAAAATTCTGCAAAATCCTATTTTTTAAACCCTTTGACCTCTTTAAAAAAAAACAGTAAATTTAAAAAAAAAAATGCTTGGAGTAATGTTTGTTGCATTTATCAAAAGGAATCACTTGCAAAAAAAACCCCCATCAAAATAAGAGGAGAAATAAAAGAGTTTCAAAAATTAGGGTGTGGCAATTTTTGGACCTCCTGTATCTCAATAACAGTAAAAGATAGGTCATGACGCTTGAAGCCTATTATTGTGTATTTTTCATGGGGAATACAAAGAAAAGAACCCATCAAAATTTGACAAAAAAACAAACTTACATTTGAAAATTGAAAAATCCCCTTTTGGACCCTCCTGAAAAAACTATTGAGGCTAGATCCCCCATGATATATCCCAACCTGTATTTTATATTGGGTATCATTATGTTAAAATTTAAAATGGATTCAAATAAAAGAACTAAAGTTATTGAACGGAAACCTAACTGTCTATGGATGACGACACCAACGCTAATGCCAACGTGCCCATAACATTATACGACCACAAAATTTTTGCAGTCGCATAAAAAATGATTCATAAGTTTGATAGAGGACCATCCACTGATGATCCCAACAGCTAAACAATTTAATTGGCTACTTAGTTTCTGAAAAAAAAAATTTTCAAAGTTTTAGCCACACAGAACTCATTATTGGCTCTGATGGCCAAGGTATAACTCTGATTAACAAACAGTTGGAAACATTCCTATCAAGTTTGGTTCGTATCAGATAAGCTGTTTCAGAGGAGAAGATTGAAATGTGAAAACTGAAAAGGTGCAGACAACAAACAATGTTGTGGTGAGTAAGCAAAAGCTTACAGGGCCCCTTTGGCCAGGTAAGCTAAAAAGACATGCTTTGAGCAAAACTCACGAAGAAAACGCCACTCTTTCAATGTGAATTATCTGCCCTTAGAATGAGCTAAGATGAATAAGCCTCTTATATTCATACCTAAACATTGTTTTATATTTGTGTAATGTTTCATTGAAATCCATAGAACAGTTAAAAAGTAGATGCTATTACAACGTATGTGGACAAACGTAAGGACAGATAGATGGAGTGATTGCTATATACCCTCCAAACTTTGATTGTGGGGGTATAAAAATACAGAAAAACAAGATATTGGATTAAATGTTGTTTGAACTAAGAAAACACACCTAACGATAGTAAGTTATTTATCTCCTACACTGCTTGTCTTGATAAAAAAGTTCATTGCTGCTGCAAAAATCAATCAAAATATTAACTATAGATACTTCTGAAAGTAACTTCCCAGACAATCATTGAATCCTAGATTACACCCTGCTTGTCACCTTTGGTATCTGTTTTTTCTCTGCTTTGGTGCAAGAATTGGTGTTATAAACCAACGTACCCTCAGGAAATACCCACATTTTTTGACAACTTGATTAACCAAGTGGTACTTGAGGCTCTGTGGTTTTGACAAATCACTCTAAAGGATGTAAATAATCACCCAAACTATTTATTTATCTTTTTTGTCTTACATGATAAAGTAACTAAAGAAAACATTATACTGGGGCTGTGGAAGACGACATATAGGTCAAACCAACATTGTGTATATATGTCTCACCAGGGGACAATAACTTAATTAAAACAATCATTTTGTGAATACAGTCAAATTTAGGTCTCTTGAACATGAAGGGTTTGAACACCATGCATGGATATCTCAAACTCTCAGTCAATGAAATATTCTTTGCATTTTCGAACCTCAAGCAGATCTGTTTAAAAAAAAATTTCAGATTAAAAAATGCAATGGGCTTCTGACTGATTCATCCTTTATGAAGATGGTGAGATTACCCAACATCCTTGATGAAGATAGTGAGATTCCCCAACATCCTTGATGAAGATGGTGAGATTACCCAACATCCTTGATGAAGATGGTGAGATTACCCAATGCTTTTTTGGTCAATTGGAGCCTTAGGTGTTTGCTCTTTAAAATTAATTTGTACTCACATCAACCTCCTGTACTCCTCCTGCAGAAATTATTTCCTCACGATAAACAAATGCTGTAGACATTGATGGCACTTTTCTGGTCTGTACACGTCCTGGACAAACAACGCCTGAGGGGGTCTGAAAATAAGTTTCATTTTTTCATTCTTACATGAATAGATGTGTTTTGGTTGGTTTTATAGATATATGTACTTGAGTGTTTTCTTAAGCTATGTACAAAAAATGACTATGACAACTGTCAAAAAACTACAAAAAATACTGTGCTACATTTACTTTTTTTCCTACACACCTTCATAAGGTGCCTTAACTTCAATTAAAATCTCATAAAAATCTTATGTGTGCATATGAGATGTTGTGCTTATTTGATCAAAGAATTTGAACTTAAATTTGAATTATCTCCACTTGGAAGCATCTGACAGCCATTATTTTTTTCAGTCTTATCTACAAATGGTGTTTAACTTAACAGTTTCAACAAAATTACATCTGCCAATACAAGATATATGGACAGACAGACAGACATATTTAAAGAATAAATAATCATAATGATGATATGACTTTGAAGGTCTATGAAATAGGTAATATTCTCCAAAGAGCTATTAAAAATGACTTCTCCTTCCTTTTTAAATTTCGACATGTAATCTCACTGTTAGTATAACAGGTTAAAGGCAAAGGACAAGGTACGATAAGGCCAATTGTTCAATGTTAAAATGAACTTGCATTTAATTTCCCAATTTTTTGTTGAAATTAAGTTAAATAATGATTTTTCAGAAAACTAATTCAAAAATGCCTATTAAAGTGTTTATGACATCACATGAAAAAAACAGAAACATTAATTCTTTCAAAACGCCTAACATTTGGCCTATTTTTCGTATGTTTTTGCCTAAAATAATTACCAACATGATATTGATACTGAAAGTAGATCTTTACATACTACGTACACCAGCTGACAAAAAATTGTGGCGGTCCACATTGTCGGAAATATTAGGATTTAAGGAGCAAGCTTCAAAATTTGTACTTTTTTCAATAATTTTAACAAATAAGACACATTTGGTCCTGTTAGTGACGCCAGTATGACGTAAAAAACAAATGATTTTTAAAAACCTATCATAAAATATGAAGTTTCAATATTTTATATCAAGATAGGCCATCTTGCAAAACCATCGTACGACTTTCATTTTTGTGGGTCAAAAAGGGTACTTAACATAAATTGTCATTAAGTGTTTATGACGTCACAGGACGAATGATTTCTAGTTTAGCTTACCTCAAATACACTATGATCAGCATAGACAGCAGCCCTGAAGTCAGTGTAGTCATAGAAATGTTCTATTGTAGAAACTGTCCCATCTTTGTTTTGTATCACACCATTGACAGCTGCTCGCACTGGAATTTGTGGCCATCCACCAGATGTTACCCAGTTTGGATCTGTTAATGACAGAACTTTTACATCAAGTATCCAAACGTAAAGTTCTTCAGTGAATTATGAATTTTTCTTATAGAGATGATTATAAGTTTTAATAAACATGTACCAGTCAGTGTTCAAAAGGTTGAAAACAGGGTACTAGTACTCAATAATAGTTTTCTTCTAGCTTACTTAATAATCTTTTCTATTAATTCTAGTTTTTATAATTGTTATCATATCACATATAAATCATAGGTAGCACAGAGCATTATTGACCTGATAAATTCTAGTTTTAGGTCAATGATATAAAATTATCACATTTTGATAAGGTTGCTATGAAGATTTACTAACACAAGTGATGTGATGTTTAGTGAGGCTAACAGTCACTTCTCAGGGATTGATAAATCTCGTATTAACCAATTTCAAAAGTCAACAATCCTTTTATTAAATGACAATTATGTATATAAACAATTTCTCACTTCAAAATTACGCAGATACATATTCAAAGACAATCTTTAAGAAAGATTATATTTCACAGTTAGTGTTAAGCTGTGACAGCCATCTTGGTTATTGGGCAGGGATGTGGGACGTATGATTTTGGTAGAAGACCATGTAAGGATCAATTGTAAGTTTGAATGCATATGGCTCAGTAGTTTCAGACAAGAAGATTTTCAAGTGATTTTTCCATTGGGTCTTATGTTAAAATAAGTTCAGCTTGGTGACCATACTGGTTGGTCGGTCGGGATACCAGACAAAAATTTGGTAAAAGACCATATAAGGACTACTCTTCCAAAGTTTGGTTGAAATTGACTCAATTGTTCCAGACAAGTTGATATCCAAGTGAATTTCCCACAGAGTCCTGTGCTAAACTAAGTTTGGCTGTGGTGGCCATCTTGGTTGGTAGGCTGGGATGCCCACATGATTTTGTGAAAGACCATGAAAGGACCAAGTCCATTTAGTCAAGAAGATTTTTTAAATATACCATCCCCCTTTTTTATTTTTAGTAACAGCAGCCAGCTTGGAAGGCGGGCGGGGATATACTAGATACAATTTAGATAGAGACCCATCTAAGGACTATTCTAGTCTAGATGATGGATGCAAAGTGATGGCAAAAGCTCTATTGGCCTTTCAGGCCAGGAGAGGTAAAAAGATTGGGTAGAAAACCTAGCTCATGCAGAAAGTTAACCAACAGTGGGTTAAAGTTATCACTAAATTTTACCAATCACTTAATCATTCTAGGAATAGAAGAAAAGTTTGTATATAACTATTTATGACTGGACAGATACTTACCTGTAAAATAATAATCCAGTGTAAAGTTTGCCTTCACCGAAGCCCAATACATACAGGTCCTCCAGTGATCTACATTTACTCCTCTAACTTGGGCTTTACCCATGTATTGCTGCACAAAGTCAAAATAAACACACATTTATTGTTAAAATTATAAAATTCTAATAGAATTAAGATGTTTCCCATGTGCAAAATGAAATGGTTTCAAATAGCATGTTATCAGGAGAGGATATAAACTCTTGTGTGTTAGTGATCCTAAGGACCAAACCACCAAAAATTATTAAACCCATGCTTTATTTGGTAGCAAAAGACTGAGTTGTCTACTGTCGGCTCCGCAAATTTAATTGTTAAAGTGTTATTTGAAAAGGAAAATACATTTCAAGTTGTGAAAGGTAATCAAATTATTTAATACTCAGAACAATTTAGTATTACCAAAGACTATTTCTGTGTCATTTTTCTTGCTATTCTGGTTTTTATTGTAGATATCTTTGTGAATTAATTAAATGAAAGTCAGAAACTTTTATGCACTTTATATTTGTTTTTAAGAAATATGTGTCAACCAAATAATTTTGTCCTCAAAGTTTAATCTAAAATTCAATTTGGTTTATGGCGGATGTCAACATAATATTGTGATAAAAATGTAGTAGAAATATCAACTGCATACGACCATCACTAATTACTGCAGTCCAAAATATTTTGGTGAAATTCTGTCTGAAGTGGGTTCAATGACATGGTTAAAATTTTTTAAAATTTGCAACAAGTTTTGAAATTCCAAAAAATGATGATTAATGATTAAATCTGGTCCTATTCCAGTTGTGACTAATATTGATTGTGACTATACACTGGCTTTGTACTATACACCGGCTTTGTCTACTGAGTAACATGATGGGTACCACTAGTGGAGCAGGAGTTGCTTACTCTTCTGGAGCACCTGAACTCACCCTGGTTTTTGTAGGGTTCGTGTTACTCCAGCTTTAGTTTTCATTGTAGTGTTGTGTGTTCTGTTTGTCTTTCATTTCATTTTGTTGGCCATGGTCTTGTCTGTCTTCCGAATTCACAATTTCTGTCTGCCCCTTTGGTATCTTTGAATTACTTCCACTATAGTTGATCTTAAGTTGGATCTTGGTGAGTATTCTCCAGTCTGCTATATATCATCTTACCTTGACCCCATTTCATGGATGAGTAAATTTGCAGCAAATTTTAACATTTAACTGATTAAATTCTATTTCTAACCAACTGTTATAGCCTGACCCACCATATTTTGTCTATAATTAGGTCTAGCCAGCTTTATATTGTTTGACCTTGACATCATTTTCATGGTCCACAGACTTAGACTATATTTACTCAATTAGTTATATAAATGCTTTTAAGAAAGTTTATTCTAATACTGCCAGGTAGTAATACTTTTGTATAGATTTCAGGACTTAAAGTTAAAGGAAGGACAAAAATAAGGAAATTCATGTGGGTTTAAGAGAAAAATTTGAAATAATGTATTTTAACTGAAAAAAGTGTAAACATGAAATACCAGAATGTTTATGTTAAAAATATAGATGTAAACAACATTAATTTAGTATGTCTTTTGTAAATTTTCTTTTTCATACCAGAGGCTCCATGTAGCCTGTATTTGCCCAACTGATTTGTGTACAATCATTTGCTCACAATACCATAACTGGAAAATCTCAACTTTTATCATATCAGTTATTTTCCAGATGAAGAATTTTTTTATATATTTCCCACATTTCCAATGTTAAAATAAGTGCTCTGCTTGCATCCATCTTAAAGGACAGATCAGCACCAAAGTAACAATAATGTGCCAACATTTTATAAACAATTCATTAGGTTTATCCCCACTATGTGTCAATAAATCTATTGGTACTTCCATGGTTAATTGTTCTAAATTAACAACAATTGAACAGTACACCACTATCCCAGATTAGGGGGATTGAGTATTCACAAACATGTTTAACCCCACCACATACTTTATGTGCCTGTTCTAAACCAGGAACCTGTAATCCAGTAGATGTCATTGTTTTAATGTTTAAATGTTACTTGTTTTACATTGTATACTTATCTACTGGTAGTAATAAGTTGTAACATTTTAATATCATCACTTTCTGTTTTTTTGGATTATTTTACAGATTGCTATAGGGTGTGCAAATGTGTCTATTGTTGAAGGCCTTAGGGCAACCTGTAGATGTTAGAAATTTACAGTATTGGACGACTGTCTTATAGACAATGATACCACATCTTCTTATTCTATACTTCATTATAAACATTCACACCACATTTCAGTAGCCTTCAAGAAGATTAAAATTTGAAATGTTAACAGATTTTAATGATGAAGATGAATGAAGCCAAGTGACAACAATAGCTCACATGACCTTTTAGGTCAGGTGAGCTATAAAGAAAGAACATAAGGCAGAAACCTTATACTTTTTTGCATTAAGTCTCCCAATAAAAGTCAATTAAAAGCTTTTCTTCTGATCTGAATAGTAAGTATAGATATGAAACAGGTATTTTTCAATTATTCAGAAAACTTACCTCCCCAAACGACTTGGCAAAATGTAAGACACCATTGGTTGTAAACACATGTGGGATTCCTTTGATAAATTGATTGCCAAATAACAAATTATTGTCGTCAGTTGTTAGATTGTGTGTTACACAGCTATTGTCAGCTAAAAAAGAGAAATTTCTTGTACTCATACAAACCTGCATACACCTTATAAAAAACTTACCCAGTAGTTTGAAGAAAGGAAATAGAACAACATTTTAATCATCAATCTTTTATCTTGCTTTCTATGAGGTTATAAAAAGCAAAACTTCCAGAAAACTTTTTTGATTACTGACAATTTTTAAAAATGTTTAAAAGGCTGCCACATCTAAATGTATGAATGTTATTCAAATCCATAAAAAAATTGCTAGAGCAATGTAGTGGCTTTCAATGCAATGTTTTCCCATTGTCAAAAAGCAATATTAGGTATCCAGATTATACTGAACCACATGTAAAATATATTGAAAAGCAAAACTCTAAAACATATTCTGCAATATTTTAGATGTCAAACACTATCATGACTTTATTTGTCTAAATATACAGTGTATTCTCAATTCACTGACATATCCAACAGATAATGAGATACACACTGAGACACAAATATTGATTATTATGAAAAATATAAGTTATAATTCATACAATAAAAAATTTGTACGGTTCCTCGGAACCTAAGTATTGCCAGTATATGAAGTATTCTAAATTTTTTTTATTTAATTTTGAAATTTAAGTCTGTATGATATAAATATGCTTAAGCGAAGCTTCCTGGTAAGACTCATAAAGATTTGACAAAGCTATTGAAATTCAAAAAAACTTTAACCTGAGGGTTAACCAAAATTTTGGAAAAAATAGAAGTCCAATTATCGGTCAGAATATGCAAAACTTGGGAGAAAATTTTTTAATTTTGTTCTGAAGGATATATTTATAATTTAGAGAAGCACTTGAGCCACTTTCCAAAATATCTTATAGTATTTGACAAAGCTTTACCAATTTGAAAAAAAACTTTAAACTGAATCAATGAAAACAAAACTAAGTCCAATTATTTTTTTCCAATTTTCAATCAGGATGATATAAATTAAGCATAGAGAACATCCTTAGCAAGTTTCGTCATTATCTATAAAGATCTGTCCAAATTGTTAAACTTTGAAAAAAACTTAACCTCAGGGTTAACCAAAACTTAAACAACTAAGTCCATGCAATAATCTGTCAAAATATGTAAAATTGAGAAATAAAAATTTCTAAATTTTATTCTGAAGGATATGTTTTCAATATAGAGAATCATTTGAACTACTTTTGGCAACATCTAATAAGATTTATCAAAGCTGTACCAATTTTGAAAACTTTTACCTGATTCAATGAGAAAAAAAAATAAGTCCAATTATCTGCTAGAATACGAAAAAATTAAAATTATTTTTTTCAAAATTTAACTCTGGAGGATATCAATATGCCCTAGAGAAGCTTTTCAGCAAGTTTCATCATTATCTATAAAGATTTGACAAAGATATTAAACTTCGAAAAAACTTAACCTCAGGGTTAACCAAAAATCAAGCAAAAATCAGACTAAGTCCAGTTAATCCGTCAAAATACAGAAAAATAAAAAAATTAATTTCTTTAAAATTTCAATATGTTTGAAATATTTTGAACATAAAGAAGCTACTGAGCAAGTTTCACTAATATCCGTAGAGATTTGACAAAACTATGCGAGTTTGAAAAAGTGTGGATGCCTCCGACGACGACCCCTTTTATCCTGAAAATGGTAAGAGATAGAGAAAATCTGTTGTCGATGAGATTAATCAAATGAAAAAATACCCATCAAAATCAGATAAGAAATAAATATTTTTCATCACCTGCAAATCATATTTTAGCCAGTTCGACCTCCATTTGTAAAAATGGTCAATGCTATTAAAAAATTGTTTGAACTAAATTTTTTTCTCTTTCTAACAAGGAATCATTTAAAACTAGCTCAATTCATATCGGATGAATAATAAAAAAAAGTTCGAAAATTGAAGATCAGCCAAAATGCATCATTTTGCAACTTTGACAACAAATAAAAAGGTTTCCAAAATTTGGGTGTGGCCAATTTTCACTCCTTTTAACTAAAAACGGTAAGAGATAGAACATAGTTGACCATGATAGTGGGAGCAGCCCATATGATAGTTTATTTGACAAGGAACACAATGAAAAAAAATCACTTAAAATTGGATATAAATAAAAAAAAAATATTGAAAAGCCACTTTTGGCCCTTCATAAAAAACAGGGGAGCTGGAACCCCCCAAATTAATCCAACACCATATTTCATACTAGGGATAAATGTGTCAAAATATCAAAAGAATCGGTTCACCACATCAAAATAAAGTTTTAAACCATTGTGTTGACAGACAGCAGAAGATGCAGACGACATTGTCATAACAAAATATGATTGCAATTTTTTTTTCGGTCGTATAAAAAATGGTTGACATACTACTGACAGGTCTCATTGAGAGGAATAAAAAAAATCAAAATTGGCTGATAAAATAAAAACTTCTCATCTCCTGCAAACTGCCTTTTTTAACCCTTTGACCCCTTTTATATAAAAATCTGCAAACACTATAAAAAATTCTTTTGCTGCATTTTTCATACGGAATCATTTGAAATTTTTTTTTAAAAACCATCAAAATCAGATGAGAAAGTCCATTCCCCAAAAATGGGTGGGGCTAGATCACCTAAAATAGATACCAAACTTTACCCAGTACCAAAAATTATTAATGAATTCTTTTACTAGAACAAAAGTTATCATGTGGGAACCAACCTGTCTACAGACACCAATGCATTATTTGCAGTCGTTAAAAAACTGAAAAAATATGAAAAAAACCTTTTGGTCCCTCATAAACAACAGGAGCTGGAAACCAAAAAATCAATCCCACACTTTATCTCATATTAGGGAACAATATGTCATGATGCCGTAAGAATCGGTCTACCACAAAAAAATAAGCTGCCACTTTTGTGTCCAGAGACAGGAGATGTTGAAGATGCTGAAAACATTACCATAACATAAAATCAGTCCAGAAATTTAAGCAGTCGTTTAAAACATGAAATTCAAAAGTCTTTAATGATTGATTAGAATACCAACCTTCACACACACTAATGACAGATAGTAGTTGCCAAAAAAAAACAACAAAATATAAACTGTTGAGCTCATCATGATATCTAGACACCAAATCACCCATATAAATTCAAAACAATACAAAACTTCACTAAGTCAATTTTAAACATTTTTATTTACATTTTTTAATGTTGCCCCCCTCCCCCCCCCCCAAAAAAAATGGCCTACCTACATATTCATACTCAAGAGTCATGGGTCTGGATTTGGCTAACTGAAATATTTTTAATGATGGTCCAAGAATCTGTGAATTTGTGGTATTTCCCTACTTGTGACAGTAATAATACTATGAAACCAATAATTTGGTGTCTCTTTCCTAAGGAATATCACCTACATTATACACTGTCTGTTTCTAACATTTACTGACACTATAATTGAAAATATTTATTCCTACAAAATCTTCTTATTCATTAGAAACTTACGTTGGACATAGAACAGCTGGTCATTGGCATAATCAAATATGATTTTATAAATAGTTCCAGATCTGACTAATGTTAGTGAGGCCTGATTATTTGGATAATCAAAATACTCTAGTCCTGACATTGTGTAATTCTTATCTATTATGGCAGCTTCAATCTGTGTCTGGAAAGCTTTTGGTAATGTTGGAAATGGTGGTGCTGAAAAATTAAACATGGTGTTATATTGGCTTTAAAAATAATGCTCAAGATTTTCATCCTCTAAATGAGAGTTTATTTATAATACATAATTCAGTGTTTGTCTATGGGAAATCTCGTACATGGCAAAATAAATAACACATATGTAAAGTAATGTTTGAAAATGTTATTTGATTAGTTGAAGATTTGCTTGTGTACTAAAGTGATTTTTATATTGTATCAGTTTTTGGAGATTCAACACTTTTTTTATTGGTATATTGGCTCTGCTCTTTCAACATGGGTATGCAGATGACAATTTGACATCATGTACTGACTGTATCTGTTATTCAGTAAAAAGTCATTGTGGTATTTCACACCTTTGATTTTACTAATTTATTATCTTCCTTCCCATTTTTTAAATAACACTTAGATAAATATTTCTCAGTAGTATTAATTTATGTCTTCTGTACTATGATATATAAGATGCTGACCTTTAAATTAAGATTATTTCCATGAATTTCAACTGGATAATGACCAATCAAAACGTGCCAAAAATTAATTCAGCTTAAGCTGAACTAAATAAGTTAATTCTAGATTTATCTGCGAAAAACCTTTTTTTCTCATTGTTTGAGACTATACCAGTTTTTCTGAGATGATTTTAAGGTAAATTAGCTTAAGCTGAATTAATTGACTTAAAGTTAGTTACAGTTAAGAAAAACCTGGATTTTCTCATTTTTTAAAGAAAATCCTGGATTAACTCAAGTAATCTTAGTTTAAGTGAGTTTTATGTGAAATGATTCAGTTAATCCTAGTTTAGGCTCAGAAAAACTGGGTTTAAGTTACTTAATCAAGGATTAAGTACTTGAAATGGTTACAACATGCCATACTTCTTACAATATAGAATGTTGTACATTAAGAAATTATCTCAATGTTTTTGCTGCAAATAAACTGAAATGTTAACATTCCAAATATATATATTTTAAACTTCCAAGTTGAACTGTCCTGCTTTCATCCTACTGAAATTCATACTTTATAGAAAACATCAATACTTCATACTACTGTCAAGGATTTGAAATAATAAATTAACACATTAAGGACAAGGTGTGATAAGGGGCTGAAATGGCCTAAATTTTTAACGATTTTTTTGAGATTTCACTTCATAAGTTTCTTTCATGTTTGGATAAAAGTGGGTACAACTATGACTTCACCAACAAGTCAAATCTCTGCGTTTTCTTTAAAATACGGTAAATTTAGCTTATTTTTGAATGGTTTTTTAAATCCAGAAATATCCAGCACATGCGAGAACCGACAAGATAACAGCTTATACATTTAAATGAATTTTACCTTTTGTATTAATATTTACTTGGTTCTTGCATGTGCTCTGTTTTTCCTAGAACAAAAATGCTGTAAAACTTGCACAAGTTGGCCCATTCTTTGCAAATAGTGAAATTTGTCCCAAGTTTTACTCTCAAAATCTAAAATACCTTGCATTTATATTTAAAAAATCCCCCTGTTCTGATCGATTACACACCTCAGAAATATTTAAAGAAAAAAATTGTGTGAATTCCAAAAAAATATTTCTTAGGCCAAATAACGCCCTTACTGCACCTATGGCTATGAAAAGTAATGTTGAAATTTACAGCATCTGATTTCAAAAGCCAAATTTACTGTAAACATGGAAATTTTCCTTCAATGAAAAGTAAAGAGCATGTATCTTGTATCTTGTTTGCTTAAGAATTATGTACCCCTATTATGCTTTTATGTTTAATGAAAATACTAGGCCCAAACCACTGCATTGTTTCTCTTGGGAATTTGTATCAGGTAAGTTAATTTTCGCATGAATGGACTTCTACAATTTTTTTAATTGTTGTTCAATAATTATTAATTAATAAGGAATTGATAAAAAACTTGTAGTAATTAAGGCTTATTCCATACCTGTTAACCCTCCCACTTTAGGAGGGAGACTCACACTTTTTCATTGTTTTTAGGTCAATCTCCCATTTTGAGAAAGTCTCCCACGTTGGAGACACCAATCTCCCTCTTTCACAAATTTCTCCCCCAAATCTCCCTCTGCAGAAATATTGCACAAATCATCTTCTAAATAGCTTATTGAATTGATATAAATGCAATGTTTATATAATAAAATGTTAATCGAGAAGCAATCAACAATTAATTAAACCCATTGTACTAATAATTAGTAATTGCTCAAATTTTGATTATAAATTATTAATGGAATAACAAGGTATCATAGATATTATATCTGTGTAATTGGATTTCTAGCAAAGTTATCTTTTCTTTCTGCAAAAAAGGTCATCACGCAAAATCTCCCACTTAGAAAAGCTGAAAAGAGGGAGATCTCCCTCTTTGTTTATTCAAAAGGTTACAGTTAACAGGTATGTTATTCAAGTAAACCTCTTCTGACTACAAAGTCTGCACAAATCAATGAAAACTGTTTACAATTTTTTTTTCTCTTTACTTATTGAATGACAAAATAAATATTTGGTAAGACAGCATGAATAAGGACTGCACCTTGTCTGGTACATAAATAACCAAGAGAACCATTCAGTAGTTGGAGCCCAGTGCTTTCAGTAATTTTTATTTGGTGCAGATTCCTGATTATAGCCATTTCCTGGCACTGTTTTTCATGTCAGAAATTCCTGTTTTTAGACTTTAATAGTCAGACTTCAATCTGAATTGCAAGTTTAATAGTGCTTATTGACTTTCAACCCCCCCTCTGGCTACGGGTATGTTTTTCATATGGAAAGTCTAATAAGTCTCATAGGATACATGTTCCTGATCCTTGTTTTTTGCTATGTTTGTACTACTTGTTTTAGTATGCATAAGAAGTAGATTACTTCCCTTGCCTTACCATTTGGGTTGTTGATTTGTTGATCTGTTGGTCTTGTACAATACATCTGCTGTGCTGCAACATTTTGTACCGACAAAAATGTTATCAGACACACACCCAATAATGTTCTACTATTCCCCTGAAAACAAAACCAAATGAGTTACAACCTCTTTAATGTAAATCTATGTTCTAACAAATCAATTTTACTTTAGTTTGATTTCATTTTTGTAAAACATACAGACCAGAATTTATTTTCAAAAATCCCAAGTTTTCAGTTCATGCACACATATGCAAATATGTTCAGATTCTGGAGAGACATTTATCATGTTCATGTAGCAATTATACAAAACAAAAAAAAGATGGTGGTTGAGAGTGTCCTTTGTAAATGATGGGTGGTTGTTTCAAACTCTGAACAGCTGAAATGGTGATAATTTTGTCTATTTTTAGGTCATTCTGGCTGACATGGAAGCCTGAATAAAACACCCATGCACTTCTGGCCGTGACTTCAAGTAGAATGGTCTATATCTTCAAAACTATCAATTAAGTAGTGCAGCATCTCTGTAATATTGCTCTCAGCTTTGAGTTTGGGTGCACCTTTGGTCCTAAATAGTATTTTGGGTAGTTTTTGCCTTTTAGTTGTTGACAAAATTCAGAAAACAAATTTAGAAAAATATTCATTGTGGTCTTTCATATGCATCTGCCAAAAAACCCCAAAAACTGCATAATGTGCTTTGCAAGCCCAGCATGATATGACTGTAGCAAGTTGACAAGTTAAAGGTGAACAAATTAACATTTAGGTAAGTGGACACATTTTAGTGCTCTATATGTGTCCAGCACATTAATATGACTGGATCTATGATCATTTTAACCCCAAAACTGGAATAATTTTTGTTGCTTTTTCATACATGTCATAAGGAATAATTTGAAAAAAAAATAACATGCAATTTTGCCTACACTGATCCCTTTTATCTCAAAAATGTAAGAGAGAGAAAATAAAAAGAAATGGTGTAAACTTCAGTGAGACTGCACTCCAAAGGCATGAAATATTGTCAGCTTATGCTATTGTTCTGATAAAGTCTGAATAAAGAATAAAACATATTGATGATCATGAAATATTGTCATCTTGGTTTTTCCTTGGAAATAAATAACAGGAACAACACTTTTTCACAGCCACAGGACACTTTTTTTGCTTTTGCAGGGTTTCTATCCATGATTTGTTTGTGTCAAACAGTATAAACAAATGTTATATTAATGACACAGGGACCTGAAGTTATTACCTTTAAACCTTACTTCCTATAAAAGCTTTTTGGAAAATTCAAACCTTTATCTTAGAAATTTGTTACTTATTTTATGTCAAGAAGTAGAACCTAGTAAGTCACCCAATAAAACAATAAAAGTACTACCCACCAACACCAGATCCTTTTCAGGCACATAAAAACTGTTTTAAGCGGGGAATTTCCCGTAGTATTTCCTTACCTTCTCAAATACTAATTTTCAAAACAAAATGATAACCATTTTTCTTGTATAAATTGTTGCAATAAGATTAGAAAGAAATTTTGCAATTAAATCTTAAGTTATAAGTTATTCTATGGGTATTCAACAAGGCTTTTTGTAAAACCCCATCAAGAGAGTTTTCTCCCTTTTACATTGTCAATCCCATACCAAGAGACTTTCATTTTCCTCCAAGTTCATATACCATTAAAAAATGAAGGTAGTTTATGTTAAGATTCACCAAGATCCATCTTGTTGAAAATTTTATTGAGATTTAAAAAATGAAATGGCCTTTTAATTATGGAAAAGGCATTCAATGAATCAAGGTTGACAGACATTAGGGGGTGTATATATGCAATTTCCTGGCAAAATCTTGGGGGCTTTCCATTAACAGTACCAACTGTTCCAGTTGAATAGCAAATGGAACACGAATTGGGCCAGTTCATTTCAAGTGGTTCGTCTGTTGAGAAGAACTGGAAGTTGTCAGCAGAAAATTGTTCAAACCTGGTTTGAACCACATAATGGAAAGCCCCTTAGATTTTCACCAGTCTGGCATTTCACAAAAAAACTGTAAAGTACTCGTAAACTTATGACAGGCATAAGTTCATATATTAATAGTATTATAAAAAAAATATAATTATTGTCTTATAGACTATCATATGAAAACTGAAATTAATCAACATATGTCAATTAACAACGCAGATCCCAACCAAAAAAAAGAAAGCTAAGTCAGGAGTCAGGTGGTCAGGAGGGTAGTTCTTGTGTCCCTAAATTGCAAAGATTTAGGTCCATGTCATGCTTTAGGGTGTCACTGCATAGATTACATGTGCAAATTTAGATTATAGTAATTAAGAAGATTTCATGTTAAAGATGCCCAGCGTTTGAGGATTTGTATCATGTCTATATGATTATTTGGAAGCTTTGTTGGCATTTTTTTCTATTGCACTATATGTATGTTCCAGAAAATTTTATCAAGATTATTATTTTTAATAGTATCATGTGCTAAATATTTAGGTAGGTCCAACTCTGTAAGATTACCTTTTTCATTGCATTGTTCATAGATATATGTCAAAATATTAGGGCAAACATTGAAACAAATGTGGACACAGATATGTCTCACGTGAAATTTAGAATTGCTGACATACAAATGTGGACTGAGGCAAAACAAAAATTTGACCTGACTGTAAAAATGGTGTGTCTTAATTTGTATAACAGTTGTTGAGAAATGGACTTGAGTGTGAAAAAAATTACAAAGTCACTCAAACATGAAAATGAGGTCAAGGCCAGATGTCATATAGCAGACTGGCAAGTACTCACCGGGATCTATCTTCAGACCAAATATAGTTTACCTAGCCGCTACAGTTGTTGAGAAATAGACTTGAATGTGAAAACTTGTCGCAAAATTGACAAAATCACTCATCTATGAAAATAAGGTCAAGGTCAAATGGCATATAAAAGTCTGACAAGTACCCACCAAGATCTAACTACAGAATAAATATAATGAGTAGGCAATTTTTGAGACTTGAATGTGAAAAAATTTAAAAAGTCACTCAACCATGAAAATGTGGTCATGGTCAGATTTCATATAGCAGGCTGGCAGACTCACCGAGATCTAACTTCAGACCAAATATGACAAAAACCTCTTCAGAGATAGGAAAGAAATTGCATTCAAAATTTTCTGACTTGTCTCGTTATCAGGTTTTTAACAAGGATTGAGTACTTTCACTTTTATTCTTAGTTCATTATTTATTCAACGTGGACCTGAGAGAAGACACTCTATGATTTACTGGACTTGTTAGTTCATGGTTAGTACTTGTGAGTAGTTTTGTGAAACAGTTGTGAGCGTAAACATATGTTGCTCTTGAGACTGATTGTAAACGTAAATCTTATGTTTGTTTTTTTGTAAAACATAGGCCAGGTTAGTCCAAATAATTATGACATCTTCTTCGGATCTTTGATTTATTATTTTCTTGGCGATCCTACAGTAGGATCGCCAAGAAAAAAATTAATCAAAGATCCGAAGAAGACGTCATAATTATTTGGACTAGGTGGCCAGGTACACATATATACAACACCCCCCCCCCCCCCACTTACTTCAGGACAAACAATTTTAACCTTCAATTGGACAAAGATTCACACTACAGGGCAAGCTGTAAAAGGTCCGGTAAATGAAATGTGTGGTCATTTAAACTATTTAAAATGTCAAAGAATTTCATATCAGCTGGGATATCATAGTTTTTTTTACCGGAAACCACAATATTAATTTCTAAGTCATTTCGAAATAGGGCCGTTGAAGTTCCGAAGGCGATCTGTAGCATATATTAGCTGACTTTGACCGGTATATGTATGTTCTCTACTATCTTTAAACCTTACTCAGAAGAATGGCTTTTTGGAAATTTCAAACCTTTATCTTATGAATATTTTACTATTTTTTTTTTTATAAAAAAAGTACTGCCCTCAATGTCTTGTCTTCTAAAGTACTAAATAATGATCATCAACTAAACTTGAATAAATTGTTGCATTGGGATGAGCAAGAAGTTTTGCAATTACATTTTACGTTATATGATACTCTATGGGAATTCTACAGGGCTTTTTTTTTTATAAAAGCTCCCCCCCGAAAGTTATCTCCCTTTTACATTGTAAATCCCATAGAGACTTTTTTATTGCTCCAGGTTCATTTACAGTTGGAAAAAAAACAAAAACAAAAATAGTTTCTGTTAAGACTCACCAAGATACATCTTTCTGCAAAATTTTATTGAAATTAAAAACTTTTGAAAAAGGAAAAAAGTGAGGTTTACAGCGGACAGTAGTTCTTAGATAATCCTTGGCCGTATACAAGTATTTTTACATTTTAAAGTAATATAAGCTATTTTGAAGGAATTTAGTGATGTGTAAACCTAGGATCAAAAGGCAAAAGGTGTGTTTTATTCCCAGTGTAAACTCAGCCAACTCACTCACAAAATGAGTAAAATCAAGACAAGACAAAATATTTATCTATAGTCGGGGTTCCGAAGGACTTTATGTAAAGTTTGTTAGTGAACACGGTTGAGTTTACACATCAATAACTTCCGTAAAAATAGCATTATTACTTTGAATTATAATTACAGCAAATTAGTCAATTTATTATTGAAAATGATGTTACAATTTATTTCCTAAATTAGTCTCATGACGTCATCTACATTGGTTTGTGAAGTGTAAACTTTTCTGTTGTTGTAGAAATACAGAATTTTTACAATAATGGACCTTGCTGGATAATTTTTTTAAAAAGCTCTGTTAATTTAATTCATGAAAAATGATATTTATTCAAAATTCGACAAAGGTATAATTTGTTTCTATCACAAATTTCTGTGGATAGCAGGTGCTTTTTGAGACGGAAAAATTCTATGTCGATTTTCAGAAATCTTATACAAATAAGACAAATAAACTCAGAAATATCTGCTTTTTTCGTTATTTCATTTTATTTAAGACCCTTAAAATATATGATTTAAACGCCGTTTAATATTTATGATTTAAATACATTGAAAAAAATTTGACGTTCAAATTTTCAATTTTGATATCGACCAAACCAGTCGCAATCCGGTCCTCCTTCCAAACCAAATTACTGCCACCAAAAGCGGTCCAACGTTACAGAAACAACTAAAGTCCCAGTGTCCGACTATGAGGATTTGTTTACTCTACAGGACGTTAAAAAGCACCCACCACCAGAGTGTAATAGTACGACAATTATTGATTTTCCCCCAGATTTCCCAATATTTTGTCCAAAGACTTATTATTCTATATTCGGTTTTATTATTATAATAAAGATATGTTAGAAGGGGTTATCTCTTTTATCTAGTATATTTAATACAAAACGTAGATATACTGGTACATAAATGCTCTACTGTGTACTCAGACGATAAGATAATTTGTTCGGTCACCACCAGAGTATTTGGCCCTACATACGACGTCGTGGGTGTCATTGGCTTGTATAGGGGATTGCCGGCCTTAAGCGCATACAGAAACATCCCATATCTCATAAAATATAATACCCCTAATATCTATATCCCAAAACTAGAAACGTTATCAATCTGTTTATGTACATGTTAGCGTGCCCTATGAAGGTTAATCCAAAAAAGCGTCTTGTATGCGCGCAAATGATTTTTTAATTGAATTTTGAAAAAAGTAAATAATGAATGGGTTGCTTTCTTTCCAGCATTTATTCAATATCCTTTCTTTTTAAAATAACATCCTGAAAATTAAACTGACCTACATCCGATCCAACATCACTATAAGTATCTTACTATTCTTCGTCTATACGTATATATAAGAGCCAGGAATGCTTATCTTGCCATCTAGGAGTAGAGGCTTTATCTCTATTCTTAGAAATTCACGGAGGATATTTTTTTTGGGGGGGTCATATTTTGTCCAACCTCTCCCTTGAGTGTTCCAGAATATTACAAGTCGTTCAAAATCCAGAGACATTTTAAGCTCAACATTACTAATTGATCCCTCGTTGATCAGAGGAATTTTTTTTCCGCTCTACTAAGGTGTGATTTAAAGAAAATGAAGAAATCCTATTGTCTGTCAATTTTGATATCTTTTGTACATCACATTTTTCACCCGTTTATTGGCACTGTTCGTTATTTGACTTGCAATGCTAGTTAAGAAAAAATCAATACACATGAAAATGGAAAGATATTGTAAATGTCAGTGAGACTGCACTCCAACTACGAGAAAAATGCAGGAATTTACAAATTTAGAGGTCTCCACAAGGCCTAAAACAAGGGTAGAATACCACTTGTGAAAAGCTCTAAAATAAAAAATCGTGA